>APFE030527394.1:211343-238177 GCA_000404065.3 Pinus taeda
TTTTTTTAATAAAAAAAAATTGGTTATTTTTGAATTTAACGAAAATAAGGGTCATTGGGCATTTTAAAGAGGCAACAATTTCGCATGCTCTTGGGAGCTAAGTTCCCATGTCGGTTGATGGTGAATTTGTAGGACACTTTAACCTGGTCCACAACCCACTTTGACCACAACTTTGACTGGCTCTATCTCCTCCATACGAGCTCGGATTTGAGTGTCGTTCACACCGTCAAAATACCGTGTTGGTTTGGGATAAATCTGGCCACTTTGAATTTTGACCCTTTCTGAGTCCTCTTGGACTGCATGTGTCTGGATCCACCTGGATCAGTTGTCTAAGTTGAGTGAGGAGGGATATTACTATCCTAGAAAAATCCCTAATGTGCCAAAGCATATATTTTTGTGGCAAGCATGCAATGAAGCCATAAAAGAGGGAGCTAACATGAGGGCCTGTAGTTGTATATTAAGGGTATCCCCTCTTGGGTTGTTGGAGCTAAGGGGGAAATAGAGCTGGTGATTAGAATATCCCACCTCTATAATCTACACAATAAACAAAAGTTTTCTTTGAGGGCTAAGGATAACTTACAAATCCCAAGAATTGCATCCAACAAATTAGTGGTGTATATGATAGGCAAGGATAGACATAGGGATATAGAGAATGCTCATAAGGCACAACACTCTCAAGTCATAGTATCGATCCTCATTAGCACCTAGACTCATGGTTAATTGTGAGAATATTCCACAACCATGGATAACTTTGCAAGAATATGGAGCACAAGTTAACAATGTCATTCTATTCAACTTTAAAAAACAACTTACAATGTCAAAAAGGGTCCCACTTGTAAGAATTCAAAGGTTTCCTTATAGAAAATCCCAATGAGCTTTAACCTTCTATCTACTCAAGTTTTGACCTCCGACTTCTAGGGCTTTTAGCCTTCTAAATTTATTTGAATACTTTACTTTGCATTTTTGTCCTTATTTAAAATAGAATAATTATTATAATAGTAAAATTACAACTTCTCCACCTAGATTTTATCTGATTGATTTGTCTTTTATGCTTTGTTGGCTTAAGGGGGCTTGACCTAGGTTCAGTTTTTTCCATGCCAACCAACAAAACCTTAATTGTTGGCCCTTTTGGCAACAACCTGCATAATGCAAGATGTAGTCTGACACGAAGCAATATTAGGGGATGATAGAACCAGGTTTCCACATCCAAGGACATGTAATAAACAATTCTTAATCTATGACAATTCAGATTTGCCTTCACGCAGATTGGTATCCTTCTAGGTATGGTCATTGTAAATAAGTTAAAAAGACTTCCGGACCTTCACAAAGGTCTATGACAAGCCTTTGCAGACGTTAAACAAAAAATTTATCTATTTTCACACATCAATAAACAAACCTAGAACTGAGTTCGCACAATTCTATCCAAGTCATCAGAAAACATAATGGAAATAACTTTTTAACTTTGCGAAAGTAGATAACTACTCATATCATGCATCACTAAGATAGGTTCAGTGACTTTGCGCAATATTCATTCATTATTTCACAAAACCATATCATTAAGCGACATAATATAACATAAACAGATTCGACAAAAATGCATAGTAATTCTTCAAAATCATCCTTTATTGATCTTCAATGTTTAGATTACAGACTCTTCTACCCTACTTACTTAGCTGCAGGGGTCTACACACTCAGTTTCGAACTTACCAAGGCCTCCTGTGCACTTAGCTGCGGGAGCCTATCCCTTCTCGCCTAAGTACAAGAAGTGGAGCCTTCCTACCTTAGCACTTGCCCAAAACAACAAAAACCAATCACCATTCACAATTCCTCATTCTAAGTTTTTTTTCAAGTCCCGCTATGACTCAACTATTTATAAATTTCCTTCATACAATACCATGGTCCACGAACCATGGGAGAATCTTAAAACCGACCCAAACAAGAGGCTAAGACCCCTTTGACTCCTATCTATCTGTGCGCTCCATAACCACATTTTCCCGACGCTTTACATCTTTTACAAAAAATTATACAAAACTTGGCTTAACTAACCCCAAAAATGACCCTAGGGACCCTATCCCAACATGCTCCCAAAAAAAAGATGATGAATCTCCCTCGAGTCACTTAGTTGATGCCTCAATATTGGTGCAAAGACCACCTAGCTCAACCTGCAACACTACAACTTCGACAAAGCTCTGCGCCATTGCCTGTTGGACCTCTTCGACCAATTTATCTGTTGTTAGGCCCTCCACTGCTATGCACATTGTCCTCTATGTCTGATGTAGCACCTTTAGCTTTTCCTCAAGTGACAGAGTAAGCTAACAAGCTTCCTCTAGCCACATCTATAATATGGTCTTTAGCAGTGCCTCTTTCCACTACATATCTTCCACCTGTGCTTACAACTATTTTCCCTCTTGTAACTTTGCGAGGCGTCGCACTGGCGCCAAAGTGCATGCAATTTCTTAGACCTAATCATACTTCTGCTATATTTTATGTACAATGATGTTCAGGTTCTGCAGGTTTGGGTCCTCCTGCAGATTTTTCCATAATTCCATTGTTGCATTGAACATCATTGTGTAGTCATTGACTGTGGCATCCAAGGTGCTCATATTCTCCTTGATGGTTGTTGCGCACTACTCCCGTACCTCTAGCAGGGTCGTGGGTTGCAACTTCAATTGCAGCTTTGCTATCTTCATCTGGAAATCAAAGGTAACCCGACTAACTTCCTCCTTTGATGCACGTACTGCAACAACCAATTTCCTTACTTTGGTTGAGGCCTTTGCTTCCTTTGGTATGTTCAATTTAGGTACTAAGTTTCAGTCCTACTCAATCGTTGTTTCCAGGCTCTGACATTGTGTCTGCAGCTCCTCCTTTTCCTTCAATGCCTAGATTTTCTTTGCAAACAACTATTCATTGTTGACCTCAAAATCATTGAAGACGGTGAGGGCACATTGTTCTCTGATCCTCAACTCATCTGACACCCCCTAATGCAGTGCATGGAGGGTCTAGAGCGGCAGCGCAGCCACATTCAGCCCCATGTCCTTGACTATATTGATCACAACACGATCCTCATTTGATTCTACGTGAACGGAACCCTAAGGAAAATGACATGACTTTGAGGTCCAAAGTCCGTTCTAGCTCCACCACTGTGCTACTTCCCTATTTGAGGCTTGCTTGTACTCCGCTTGCTCGCTCAATGCTTCCCTGGATCCTATTAGCTTGGATCTGTAGCTTGTGCAGATCCTTTTGGATGCTCCCCAATGTCTGCATATATTGTTGCTCAAACACCTGCAACACTTCAGTTGTTATGTCTCTCACCTTGTCCCCAATCTCATCGAGATAACCTTCTATCAGCACCATTGGGTCAAGAGGCATATTCCTATCAAACTTGTGCTTTTTGTGTTTTCCAACACTCTGCTCCTGACCACGTCACTTCAAGATGAAAGGAGTTCTCTTCTCCTAACCACCGCCTCTTCCCTTCTCTGACAACTCTTTCTTGCCAGTGTGTTGCGAAACTAATTTGCTGCCTTTCTGTATCCTGTTGTTCCCTTTCAAACTGCTCTTTAGTAGCACGCTCCTTCTCCATCTATTCTTTCTCTGCAGTTTCCTTAGCAATTTCCTTCTTCTTCTGCTCAGCTAAGGTGCACATGGCCTTCTGAGCTACATCCTTTCACTTCTGCACAACAGAGCTATCTGCGCCTTTGCTTGTTCCCACATCAAGCATCGTGGATTTGCGCCACTCTGTTGGTCAATACCCCACAATTTCTTGCACATCCATCTTGGATTCTAAATAAGGAAAGTGATGCCATGTGTGCTTTGGGTCCTTCTACGCTTTGATGGACACACTGTGAAAATTGGCCTTGAACTCTACGTAGGCTGACAACTGCGTGAACAAGGTTGGGGAAAACCTTGGGATCTGTCTAATCACCATATGAAAGTCCATCTCTACCAAAATCTAGAAAATTTTGGACTCGATCCTTGCCAGATCCTTTGTTGACCACAATGAGGTGAACTGCACTACCTCAGGTAAATCTTCCTTGTGTGGGGGGACTGACTGTCCTTCGACAACCTCCAAGCGACTATCACAATAGACAATGACAACCATGCATAATGGAATGGCTTTCTTTCTTCCTAGAACTCCTTGCTTTCTTCGTGAGGAACTCCTTGCATAGATACTTCACCCAATTGTATTGGATGCCCTTTGCGCACCACACTGCAACTGATACTACTGGCGCTAGAACTTTGTCCGCACAACAATTCCTCATGATCTTTCCCTCAAGAATTTGGGTAGCTAACTGAACTGCTTGATCTTGAATTGAGTGGATAGAGTATTCACATGAATTTTTAACAAGGCCATACCCTTTCTTCATTTTATTAGCTAATTCTTTCTCCCCGATTTTCCCTCTAAACTCCTTGCCAGGGTCCACTCCATTGTAAGGTAACTTTTTTATCCTATGGATCAATATGTCGGTTATTGGGATGGGCTCCCCAAGCCAAAGACACCCATCGTCCACCAAAGTGAGGAGCTCGTACACACACACCATGTTGATAGTTGAGTGATGATAGTGCGGTACTAAGAGAATGTTCAGTAGCCCTACCTGCTCAACACCACAGACCCACTGCATGGGCTCCAAATGCGTAAATCCCCATCTCCTCATAATATATCTTTGTCATATATTTATTGGTTGCTAAATGCGGGAACGTCTCATGGTCAGTGAGGTCCCAGTCCTCCATTTTCAGTACTGGAATGCGCGCTAACCTAGGACCTTCAAATTCCACCTATTCAAGTAACAAGGGAGTCGGCACCATGAACTTCCAAAAATCGGGATCTTTGGTAACCTTAGTCTTTCCCTTCCGTGGAGGGATATACTCAGGAAGCCTTGAGATAGGCTCAATCTCTTCAACATCTACTTCTTGGACGCCTTGCTATTCCTCCTCTTCTAAATCCACCACTTTCTCCGGTTTTTTGTATGTTTTCTCCATCTGCCGCATCTCCAAGTTCTTTCTTGGTGACATTCTCACTTACACTGGTTTCTTCTATTTCTCCTTTGCAACTGATTACTATGGCCTTGACAACCTCGATGCGGTAGGCATAGGGGTTGTAACTTCCATACTTGATGTCTCAGGCCCTGGTGTGTCGGAAACAGTGGCTTCAGAACTCACAGTTTCAGTGGGGTTGGTGGTAGTCATTTTCTAGAGAATGGCCTTCTCATTCCATGCAGGTAAGGCAGTAAATGTTGGGCTTTCCATGAAATCCTCCCAGAATTGACGACTCATAAACTTCAAATAGAAAATCGCCCAAACAATTCTCAAAATGCAAAGTGTTCTTTGGTGGTTCAACATGTGAGATTTATAGGGTTTTTTTAATTTGAATCCAACCGTTCCCCCCAAATTCTGATAATAAATGCCCCTTTAGTGGCAGATCTTCAAAGATTTTTTCCATAATTAGTGCCTACCCGCTCCTCTTAACTTATTTTTGGGCATCAAATCATGAATAGTAACCTCAACGGCTACTTTTGGACCCATCTTCACGACACTATCCTCCATGGCCCAGGTCATCCAGCGCAGCTTCACCTCTCGCACATCTGTCCTCTGTCGCGCAGTCTTTCTACCACATTTTTCACCTCATCGGGTAGCATAGTTTATAGTCCCACAATCCATTACAAGTGTCTGGATTACTGAGACCCTCTTGCTACTCTATAGTCATCGCGCAAGGGCAAGATCCCCTATGTACAACTTCAAGCTACTTTCATTCACTTTTCCCGGGAATGGTTCCTCATTCAGCTTCATGAGATTAATTGCGCCACCATCTGTGATCTCCTTAGTAACATATGGCCCCAACCAGTTCATTTGAAATTTTCCTGGAAACTTTGTGAACTTTCTATCATATAACAACACCAAATCATCCATCTTGAACGTGTGCAACTTAATATTCTGATTATGCCATGACTTCTCGTGTTCCTTTTGCACTTGCTGATGAAATCCTACAAGGAAATGGTCTTCTTCTAAGTCCATTATCTGTGTGAGCTGTTCTTCCAAGATCTTATGGTCCACCATCTCAGTCAAGGATGCAATCCTTAAATTGGGCACAATATACTCCATCGGCATAACTGCTTCAATTCCATAGACCAACCTGAATGGAATTTGTCTTGTTAAATTCTTGTAGGTCGACCTATAAGCCCGCAATATAGAAGGTACATGCATGTCCCATTCATTCCTTTGTGCGTTGCATACCTTTTTCAATGCATCCTCCAAAATATTATTAAACGCTTCCACGTTCCATTTGCCTATGGGTGACAGGACGCGCTCTTCTAATGATATACCTAAAATTCTTTCAACATCGCATTGATTGTTTCATTAAAAAATGCATACCCCTATCACTCATCAAAATCTGCGGGCATCCAAACCATTTTAAGACATATTCAAACAAAAATTTCGTAGTTGTGGCCATTGTACAATCCCTCACTGGATGCACTTCTGCCCATTTGGTTAAATATTCTGCTGAAGTAATAAAATACCGTGCGTCCGTCTTCTTTCCTCGTGGTTTTATGGGACCTATAAAATCAATGGCCCATTTCTCAAATACCTACAATGAAACTTGGTGATTTAAAGGAAATTCATCCATGTGCAAAGGCTGCCCCATCCTCTAGCAAGCATCACATGCCTTAGAATCCTTGTGTAACGTTGGCCACCATAACCCAGTGCAAAAAATCTTCTACATGGTCTCTTTCCCTACATAGTGGCCTCCTGCCACTCCTCCATGAGCTTCAGCTAGGATACTAGCGTGTTCAAATTTTGTAACATACCTACGCAATATCTCATCTGTTCCCATTTTATATAAATGACCTGCAAATACTAAAGAATATGCAGCTTGAACTACTAACTCCTTCTTTTCTTGAGTTTAATAACCTTCTAGAGTTGTTCCCATCATTATAAACTAAATAATATCAGCAAAAATGATCGTCCGTGAGACACACTGCAAAGGGCTGTGCGTCTGGTAGTCCTTCCTCCAAACTACTAGGTTCTTCACCTGTTTCAATCCATGAGAGATGGTCCAGGCCTTCATTCAGCCTTCCAGGCTTCACAATCACCTCAAATTCATACTTCTGGAACAATAGCAACCATCAGCATATCTTCCCCCCCAACACTGGCTTATTGACCAGGTAATTCAGCGCGGAGTGATCAGTATACATCTTGAAGTGTCTGTCCAACAAATAATGTCTTAATTTATGTAGCACGTAGACTGTCGCCAGCCCTTCGTGCTCTGTGGTGGAGTAATTCTTCTCAGCTTTGGATAAATTTCTTCTCACGGAAGCTATCGGGTGATCAATGTCTCCCTCTCCTACCCGTGTTAATACCACTCCCAATGCAATACATGAAGCATCAACATGCACATGAAATTAACTTTTCCAGTCCAGAAACACCAAAATAGGTGAAATCATTATTTTTTCCTTTAAGACATCCAAGCTGCATTAAAATTCTTCATCCCAGCAAAACATCACATCCTTCTTTAACAATTTTTCCATTGGCACGATTATCTAGGAATATGCCTTGATAAACTTCCTGTAGTACCCAGTGTGTACCAATGTCACGTGTACCTGTTTCATGTTCATAGGGGGTTCCAAATTCACAATAACAGTGATTTTCACAGGGTCCACCATCAATCCGTGCTTTCTTACAACGTGGCTGAGAAAAATCCCTAAAGGCACACAAAATGTACATTTCTTCAAGTTCAGTGTGATTTGATACCTTCGACGTGTATCCATCATGAGGCGCAAACTCGTAACATGGTGCTTCACCAACCAGAACATGGTCCAATCATCAAAATATTCTTCCATAAATTTATGAATGAACTCTTTAAATGCCACGATCACTACCTGGGAAAATATTACAGGCGTCTTCTTCAATCCGAATGGCATAACTATATATTGGAAGCAACCCCACTCTGTCATGAAGGTTTTTTTTCTTCGATCCTCTAGCACGATCTTTATTTGATGATAACCCGAAAATCCATCAATGAATGAATACACTTCTTGTCCACCAACATTCTCTAATACTTCGCTCGTAAACTATAGAAATTCTCACTGTAGATTAATCTGATTATGCAATGTACTAAAGCAAAATTCTTAATCTACTTATACTATCAAATTGTGAAGCTTAATCGATTTTGAGCAAGATCAAACAAAACACATATAACAGAGAAGAATAATCAATACACATGAAACACAGAAGAATACTCTGGGGAAAGCCTCAGCTAAAAACCTCGCTATCTGTATTATCATACAAGTGGAAATATATTAGGATTACATAAAGCTTTAGCTCTCACAACTATCCAGCTCTCAGTGCAATCCCTCATTGCTGCTCATAGACAGAATAGACAACACATATGCCTTCTCCTCTGTCCTCCAAGCCTCCTATTTCCTTGTGTTTTTCCTCTGGGATGATTCACCTTCAACCAAGTGGAACACTGCTCTTACACACTGTAAAACTGCACAATCCTCAAGGAATGAATTCCTTCTGCATGCAAGATATTTTCTCATAGGAAAATCCTTGCAACTGATAGTACACTATCCCTGCCTTTAATATCAACTAGGTTTTTGTCTAAAATGATATGCATGAGTTATTTATGAGAGAATGTGCAGTTATCTGGAGTACACTAGTTGCATGTATGCATGCATTAACTGACTGAACTCACAATCAGTTCCACAAATTGTTTGGAACTAATCTAACTAGATTTAACTCACTTAACTAAGCTAACTAATTTCAACTCAAATACAACTCATCCTTATCTCCTTAATTAAGGGATAACTTCCTCAATCAAAGGGATAATTGTTGCATGACTTCAAAAAGACTTCATGTTTGAATTTCTCCAACTAATTAACTCAAGATGAATTAATTAATTATTTTTCAAACAGCTAGTGAGACTAAATTCGAATTTTAATTCAAGGAAAAAATAAAATTTGAATATCCTGAAATGCTATTTTTAGCATTTCTTGTTGCTATTTTCAACATAAGCGGTGTCAGAAACATGTCATGCACACAAGTGTCATTCAACTTCCTTAGATCTACACATATGTGGATCTCAACTTTATGTTTCTTTTCTTGGACCACCATTGGGCTTACCTAATCAGATTCTTCTATAGGCTCAATAATGCTAGCTTCCAGCATCTTATCCAATTCTAGGCACACCTTTTCCTTATACTTTGGATTCAACTGATAAGGTCGTTGTTTAATAGGCTTCACATTTGGTTTCAATGTAATCTTCATAACGCCTAAATCTTCGACAATCCCCATCAAATCTGAAAAATTTGTGGGAAACAAGTCTTGGTACTCGCGCAGTAGCTCAACTACCTTATCAACCGATCTTCATCCAAATAATCTCCTATCTTTTGGGCTCTTCTTTGGACCCAATGTTTACCTATCAAGTTTTTAGAAGCTCTGATATATTTGGGTTTGCTACCTTCGGTCCTTTGACGTCATGTTGTCCTTCGATCTCAAGGATGGTAATATTTTGTGGGTCATCCTATTCTTTAGTAGTCACATTATAGCATTCCAACGCATGGCACAGATGTGTACTCCAGTCTGGCTGAGTCCATTCTACTAGTTCCTTCGACGTCCTGAATATAGATGCTTTTATTTCTTGTAGTGCTTCATCAATGCTCTCAAAGCCATCTTCAAAGGTGAAAGTTATGACATAATATATGCACCCATTTTGGTTGTGGTTTTGTTCCCCAGGCTTTAGTCCATCATGCTGAATGATTGTGCAGATCATCCTTCCCACTATATTTTTTTGTCATTCTAGTATTAGCATAGCTGAAACTTTACTTCATCATTCTACGGTATTCTCTCCATCCAACAAATCTCTCATTGTGTGTACCCCATCAACAGGCAGGCACAACACGCAACACCTGGAACCGATTCTCTTCTGGTACTTCTCTTTCAAATTCATCTAAAAACAATTCCACATCAGTGAACCCATCATAATGTGGAAGGTTTTTTATCTCAGTCAAAACACACCTGAGCCACTTGGCCAGCATGTTGCAGCGGAGTGTAGATACTTCATGCAACCTATTCTACCAGTTTTCAAGCTCTTCATCTGAATTAGAGGTGCAAGAGCTATCCCTGTCCCACACAATTCGTCCATCGGTTTTAGATTTGATCCAATCTCATCGCACGTTATTATTTTGTATATCTGATCAAGATCATCTTCGCTTTCTACATAGTCGCAGACAGGTTCAGTATACCGCGCTCCTTCTTCAGGGTCTAATGGAACTATAACCCTGAGCGACTTCCTTTCAAATGACATCGTTTTCTTCTTCAGGTTGATTACCCCGCTCATATCAATAACCCAGTCAATCCATATCATCACAGGGTAGATATTACTATCATCCACTATCTCAATGGCCTTGAAGTCAGCCATCACACTTGCACCCTCAATGTCCATTGTTACACCATATAAGCACCCCATTGGGATAATCTTCTGCTGATTTTCCATGCGCAATTGAATAGGAGACAACTACAGCGTAGGTCTCCCCATCCTCTCCCATGTTTTCTTAGGCAAGAAATTCGCATAAGACCCTGGATCTAATATTACCTGGTCCATTTCATATTCACCTATCTGCACGGTTAGCCTCATCACACGCCTTGTTCATGCCTTATGCTTACCAATCTTCCTAACTGTGTCTTGTTCAGTAGGAATATTTTCCTTATTGGTGCACTTTTCTATTAAATCTTGCAATCCCTCAACAACTTCATACAAGTCTTCAGAATGGTAGCTAGCATTGAAAGATCTACTTGCGATGCATTAGTCTCCAACATTTTCTCTTGACTTCTTGAGGTGGAGGCCTCAACGAAGTTCTTCTTTTCTTCCAAGAAAGTTTTCTTAGCATGATTTAGATCAAACTTGATTTCCTTCTCAGCAGCCTTACATACCCATCTGTCTTCTTCAGGATTCTTACCTTTATATGCGCTATTCCTCATACCACTTCTCAACACAATATTGATGCTCTGATCCTCTTCACGAGGTTCAACCCTCATCATCTGAATGTTCTGCGTAGGCTGCTGGGGCTGTGCCTTCTTCTCTTGCATAATTTCCATAAGGAACAAATAGTCCTCTATGACATGGTAAAACTATCGAAAATTCTAACATGAGGGATGCATGGGGTTCATACAATCATGTGCGAAGTGCCCTGCTTCGCTAGAGTTATAGCAGATTACCTGCCCTTGGCCTCGACCTGGTCTAGCACCTCTTCCGTGTCCTCGGCCTTGGAATCCTCTGCATGTGACTCTTGTGCCTTGATCTTGAGCTTAGTTCTCTACCTGCTTTCTCTAGGTAGGGGTTCTATCCATCATCATCTCATAACTCCTACAATGGCGTTCATCATGCCCTATTGACTTATAGAAATAGAAAAATAATTGTTGAGGGGTCTGTACAAACTTATGGAATAGATGGTAGTTATTAGTAACATGATGTCATGTGACCTGAAAAATAGCGCACCACAATGCAACTCCCATGCTCTTCCCAAAATTATTCTCTGGTTGCAGGGACATAGGCGCTCCCTCGATAATATAATTTTTAAAGACTAGAAAATGGTCCTTATCATGTCTGTGGCTCTTACATTTTAGACGCTATATCTCAGCACACACCTCTGGCTGAGCTTCCCTTCCTTTATTCAAGCTTTGCAACTCCAAGTGTAGGCTTTCCAATTGCATGAATCTGTTGCACTCCAAGGTTCATATCCTGAATAGGCGATGTGTGCAACCTCATCGTAGTCTCCAAGGCTTCTACTTGCATTGTTATTTTATTCTATGAAAAAGGTATTCTTAAATGTGGCAGAGCGATGCTATAAAACAATCACAATGCTGGGTATCTAAGATCTGCATATTATCCTGCTTGATTTGGCATTTCAATGTCTGATCAAAGTCCCACAGTGTCTCATTGATCTTCTGTAAGATTTCCTTAGATTCAATTATAGACTGCGCCTCTGAATTAGGCTTACTGAACTCCTTGTTCAAAGCTATCTAGGTATCTTCCAATGACACACTGGGGTTACCAGTGAAATACTTGATATACCATGTTAATGTGTGGTCCTGTAAGGCTATAGTCAATTGCACTTTCTTAATATTGTCATCAATAATCTATCTGTTGCGTTGTCCAGACAGCTCCTGCAACAAACCAAAATTGTTCTGGATCTTCATTGCATGTTCCCTTAAAAATCGACATCTTCATCATGTTTTCCATGTTGAATGGTGGGGGTGGAGGTGGAGGAATAGGTGAGGGTGTATGAGGTGGAGGTGGAGGTGGAGGTGGAGTGGATGGATGAGATATCCTCGGAATACCCTGAGTTATTAACTGAACTGCACTTTGTGGCGTAGTCAGCACTGTGCCTTCATTGTCGCTTGAAGGGGGTTCAATGAGTGGACTATATTCTGGGCTGGATCCTCTATTTCTTCTAAATAATATCCCACTTCGTGTAGCCCCAAACATCGAGGTAACTACATAACCCTATTTTCACATGAAAACATTTTAATACAAGTCTTCAATGAGTTCAAATACTTACCTTGTGGTCCTTTAAAGATCCTTCGCTCCGCTTCATTATAGCTTATATTCCTAACAATCACGAATTAAGTCACAAAACTGCCCAAATTGTGATCAACCCAGTGATCCACATTGCTTGTGATGCTTCTAGACATTGCACTAGTTCAGGAGTCCACACTATAAGGCCTTCGAGCCTCCATGTCCCTTGACTATTAGCTAACTTAGACAACCAACCATATAGCTCTTCAGGGAAGAAACAAAGGAATGTGTTGGTCTCGTCCATGTATAAAAATATCTACAACCACTGCTCCTTGGATAATTTAGGGCTCTTGTTCACTTGAGCCACGAACGTGTGCGATTTCCAATCAATCAACTTATCAAGATCTTTCTTCGTAGGAAACCATTTGTCACACATCGCTCAGACAGATCCCGGTGCCAGCAACGAAACCATTTGTTGGCCTAAGGGGGCCTGACCCAGGTTCAAAGTTGTTCGCGCCAACCAAAAAAACCCTAACTCCTAGCCCTTTTGGCAACAACCTACGTAGTGCAGGTGACAGTCTCACCCGAAGCAGTATTGAGGGATGGTACAACCAGGTTTCTACATCGAGGGACATGTGATAAACGGTTCTTAAGCTTTGACAGTTCAGATCTACCTTTGCACAGATCGGTTTCCTTTTAGGGCTCGTCACTGTAACTAAGTTAAAAAGGATTCTTGTTAGCTCTGCTACATATCTTTGATAGTGAAGGTCAGGGATAAGCTTGATTGTGATTGGTTATGTTCAAAGGAGGCCTATAATGGTCATTCTCACCTTTTTCCTTTACCTTGCTCATCCTCCGTTCATCTCCCTTTCCTGTGCTTTTTTGTTAAAAACGATATAAAAACCATATTTCTTAAGCCGCGAGCACTAAAACCAAAAACCTCATAAAACCGTGCCCATTTGACTTTGCGCCTTTGTGAACTCGTCGCCCATATCCTCAGTCGTCGATCTCCGCCTCCTGATCCAACGGCTCTCTGTCGCGCCCGATGGAAAGCCTGCACAATTAAATCCCCACCGTCCGACCATCTCTACTCGGATCGAACGGCCCTCACACCTTTCACGCCCACAAAGTGATGAAATGTTAACGCGTGATGCAGAGTGGTTTTCCTCTCTCCCCTGCCGCCACGCATCATGCGTCGAATGGAATCGTGTACCCTCATTCTTTACTGCCCAAGGCCTCGAAGGCGGTGTGACCAATACCAGATACCGCTTCACCTCATGACCTCGCCCGATAACCGTTGTGCACTTTCGCCACCCAACCACCGTTTAATCTGTCCGCTTGAGATCCAACGGCCCACGTTCGCTCCACTTCCACCTCCTCCGATACCCTTCGCCAAGCCATCTCCGCCATCTGTCCTTTCGATCCGACGGATGACCTTTCTCCCTCATCCAACTCGTCCATCTGCTACGCAGTCCACGTCCCTTGACCGTTCCATGCACCTGAAGGACGAAGGCGATCGGCTCACCAGTACCAGTTGCAATTGCTCCTCAACAACCACATTTAACAGACAGTATGGCTGAGAAGGAAAAGGGAAAAGCTTGAGTGTGTAACTGCATTTAGCAGTTATGGAACTTTGTGGATACGAACACTCCAGCTGCCTGAGAGGACAACAAAGTACCTGAAAATATCAGATTCACCCACTAAGACAAGTAAATGGACTCAGAGACTCCATCAGGTAGTTAAATGCAATTGGTGGTCAATTATGACCCCTCCATACCTGAAATGGCAAAGTTCCTTTGTAATGAAACTCTATATATACCCACAAACAAGATGTAATCAGAGTTGATGGTTGATGTTTTGGTGTAAGGTTCAACTTCTGGAGACTGTAACTATTTTGATACTTGCAGCGTCTCGTCTTCAGTTTCATCTAATACAAGCTTATTTTGTTGTTAATTGCTCACTTTCCATTTATCTTCTCTTCCAAGCTATGCTTGATATGCTGTATTCCTGAACTCTTGATGTTTAGCATTAGAGTAGCTGCCATCCTATCTCTGTGTTAAAGTCTTGCATGTATCATTGAATAATTTATTCAGGTTTCTCTTCATTTGGTGCCAGAGAGCTATCATCCTGTCTATGCATTAGTAGATTAGATTTGCAGACTTCTTTACTGGTTGCAGTCGGCCATCACATGGTCTTATGCATCTACTGGTCAGTATTCTCCATGTTCCCCCAAACCTAAACTGTGAGTAGTTGGTGGTCTAAAGCCTTGTAATCTGGGGGTGTTCATGCATGTCTGGAGTTAAGCAAAGTAGAAGTGGTTACCTGGCTTGGAAAAGCATCATTCCTTCCATTCATCCATTTGCAACAATAAGTTGAATTTATATGTTACCAAGCATCTCTGAGCTACAGCCTAGGAGAGTTTCTTGGAATCCTAACATAATTGGCGTCGTTGCTGGGGAGAGGAGATTGAAGCTCAACTTCCCTGGGAGAATGACACAGTTCCAACTTTGATGATAGACAAAATCTGGACACATTTCTGGTTGTAATCATCTATCTGGTGACTCTACTGGATAACCAACCTTTGGCAACGCCACATTACAGTTCTGGCTCAGTTTGTGAGGCATACTCGGAGAAATCCTTAGAAATCACCAGTTGACCCAGTGCTTGACCTTGAGAAGATCGTTAAGAAAAGAAGAACATCACAGAAAGGAGCATCAGGATCATGTAAGCCTAAACAATCTTATGTATCTCTGCAAGATAATATTATAGCTGATAACATACAGTTCGAAGATATTGAGCCTGACATTGTTAGCGAAGAAATACCCTCAGAGATTCATAAATCTCCTTGTTCGTTAAGTTCCCCTTTGGATCTCAGTCCAAAGAAAGGCTCCCATACAGTCCATCATATTCCTTTGTCCCTGTCATCTATTTCACTGCTCCCTACCTTTCAATCTGCTGGTACTCTTCCATCTATCCCAGTCATGGTAGGCCAACAAGCACCCACAAAGATGGAAAGAATCATAGTTGCTAGGTATCGACCCCTGGTCTTACTTGTTCCTTTCAATGCCATGCCTGCAGGAGAATACCAGAAATACATGCCTAAGTTCACTGGTACAGAGGGGGTAACAGTTGAAGAACACCTTGAATCTTTTTATAGTATGCTGATAACCTAGATATTAGTGAGGATGATGTGTGGATGAGAGTATTTGTCCAAAGCCTTGATGGAGAGGCTAGAAAGTGGTTTAGAGAATTGGCCCCTAGGTCCATAGGAGACATTGAAGCATTAGATGATGTTTTTTTGAAGCATTGGGGAGACAAAAAGACCTGCTGTATTACCATACTGAGTTTGGAAACCTCAAGAGG
This sequence comes from Pinus taeda, assembly GCA_000404065.3. Classification (NCBI taxonomy): domain Eukaryota; kingdom Viridiplantae; phylum Streptophyta; class Pinopsida; order Pinales; family Pinaceae; genus Pinus; species Pinus taeda. The sequence continues at coordinate 227,218 of APFE030527394.1, forward strand.
GAAAATGGGGAATCATTGTCTGATTTCAATAAAAGATTCAATCGTATGTATAGTAAGATACCAACTGAAGTAAATCCTACCCCCACCTTTGCCAAACTCACTTATGCCAATGCTTTTGACTCTGATTTTTGCCTGCTATTGAGAGAAAGAAGATGTGCCACTCTAGCCGAAATGTAGGATGCAACCCTAGAGGTAGAATCTAATATCATGGCTGCAGAAGAACTCAAAGGTCATGCTGATAGAAGGAGGTAGAGAGGTGAGGCTTCTTCTTCCTCTGCTTCATCTTTAGAACCTAAATTAGACACAATGACTAAAATAATAGAGTCATTGGTTGCTAAAATGTCTAAGCTAAAGGTTGAGCAAAGTTCTGGGAAGGCAAGGCTTCCAAACACATTTGCTCCAAGAAATCCAAATCCATTCAGAAGAGCAACTGAACAATTGCAGATCCTTCAGAGGGGTAAAGAAGCTGGTGAAGAGCAAAGGGTTAAGGCTCCTTTCCAAAACGTAGTCATGGAGGAGGAAGAGTTCGAAGAAGAGGATGAAATTCATTGCATGGAAGATAAGGGCAATGTTTCCTTCTTGACATTGGCTGCCTATAAAGAATCATTACTCTAGGACCAAACCATTCAAGAGTGGGATAGAGAGGATGTTCTGCAAACTGATGAATAGAAAATATATAATATGAGATCAAGACCAAGCAATGTCAAGGAGAATCCTGTCCAGAGATCTGTTGTCCCCACAGAGCATGAGAATATTAAATAGAAAAGGCCAACAGCTGACCCAGTCATCCTCAAAGCACCAGCTCAAGAGGTAAGAGGTCTTGACAAGTTCCCTTCCCCTTTCAGCTTTGAATCAAAAGTCCAAAAGTTAAAAATATCTGTACCTCTGTTAGAACTTGCAAAGAGTGAAGTTTTTAGAAAGCCTATCCTTGAGGCTCTTGAGCTGAAAGCCACGCAAGCCTCCATTGATTATGTCAATTTGCAAGATGACAAACCTGCAGTTGTGCTTAGCCCAATGGCTGAACTTGTTGATGATAATTCCCCATTATTTTAAGTCTCCTTGACCATTCATGACAAAATCCTCTACAATTTCCTGCTGGACATAGGGGCCAGCCACAACCTGATGCCCAAAGCTGTCATGGAAGAGTTAGGCCTTGATATTAGCATACCTTATCACGATCTATTCTCATTTGATTCAAGAAAGGTGAAATGTCTGGGGTTGATCAAAGATTTAGCTATTACCCTAACTCAACTACCCATGAAGATCATGATGATGGACATTATGGTAGAAGATGTCCCCCCTAAGTTTGGCATGCTGTAGTCCAGAGGGTAGATTAAGAGACTAGGTGGGATGTTACAGAATGATCTATCTTATGCCACTGTCCCAATCTTTGAGGGAGAAAGCAAGAGATTATATAGAGAGGCACAACTGGAATACATCATCAGTGATGAGAAAAATCCTTCTAATCATCCTATCTACGCTGTGGACACTGACTTTCGAGCATGTATTCTCCAAATTGAAGAATCCCAGAAGGTCTCATTGCAGCTCAAGAAACCAATAGTCTGGGCCATGGGAGAGCAAGGAAGTCAGGTCTGGGAGATGTTCTTTGATGGAGCATGTTCAAGGGAAACTGCAGGAGCAGGAGTGGTGCTGATATCTCCAAAACAAGAAAGCACACATCTGTCTTTCCAAGTCACCACAATATAACAGAGTATGAGGCCCTGATATTGGGTCTTAACGCATCTAAAGTCAGAGGAATCAGAAACATAGAGGTGTTTGGAGATGTTGATCTCATGATTCAACAAGTGAACCAAACATTTCAAGTAAATAACCCAAGGCTGAAAGCATATAGATATGAGGTATGGAGACTTAAAGATTCTTTTGATAGTTTTTGTATCTCATATATCCCTAGAGTAAAGCATCAGCTTGCTGATTCCCTTGTTGTGTCTGCTAGCATGTTTATCCCTCCTATGCCTCCCAGACTAGTTTATGAAGTTCAGATGAAATATAGACCATCCTTGCCTGATAATTTCTGGCATTGGAAAGTTTTTGAGGATGATGATGAGGTAAAAAGGTTTCTGCAAGTCATTGATGAATTCTCTGAAATGCAAATTGATCAAGAGAATGAAGCTTTGGAGGAAAACCCCCAGCCCCAGCTTAGAAACAAAATTTGCAAAGATAGCATTGTCCAGTTGCCTAGCAATCAGATACCTAAAGGTTTAGTTCCCTTAGAAAAGTTGTTTGACCAGAATGATGTGTCTTATAAGGCTGCCCAAAAAGAAGATCGATTTGTAGTCTATAAGCATAACATAGGGAGTCTAGAGCATCCAAGATACATAAATCTGTCCATCCATCTATCTGCTACCCAAAGTTTTGAGTACTGCAATTTAATGAAGAAATTTGCTGATGTTTTTGCCTAGGAATATAGTGACCTGAAAATGTATGAAAAAAAGATCATCTAGCATAAAATTCCTTTAGAGAAAGACCCCATCCCTTTTAAACAGAAACTGAGGCCCATAAATCCTTTGCTCCTCCCTCTGATTGAAAAAGAAATCAAGAAGTTGTTGGCTGCCAAAATCATAGTCCCCCTGAGATATTCAAAGTGGGCAGCCAAATTGGTAGTTGTAAGGAAGAAAAGTGGAGAAATCAGGCTTTGTGTTGATTTCAGAAATTTAAACAAATGCTCTAAGAAAGACAATTATCCTCTACCCAAGATGGAGCATTTGCTGTAGAAAGTCTCAGGAGCCAAAGTGATGTCTTTCCTGGATGGATTTTCAGGGTATAACCAGGTTGTTTTGCATCCAGATGACCAAGAAAATACTGCATTCACCAATCCTTGGGGAACTTTTATGTATTCCAAGATACCTTTTGGGTCGATGAATGCTGGAGACACCTTTCAAAGAGCTATGGATATAGCATTTGTAGGAGAGAAGGATAAGTTTGTCCTTATCTACCTAGATGATATAACAATGTACTCCAACAACCATCAAGACCATTTGCAACATTTGAAGAAAGTGTTTCTGAAGTGCAGAAGGTTTTGGATTTCAGTCAATCCTAAAAAGTCACAGTTTGATTTAGAAGAAGGCAAGTTGTTAGGACATGTTGTTTCGGCTGCAGGTGTCAGAATTGAACCAAAAAGAGTAAGAGCAATACAGACCTTGTTTGTCCCGAGATCAAAGAAGGATATCCAGTCCTTTCTGGGCAAGGTAAATTTTGTAAGGAGTTTTATCCCAAATTTTGCAGAACTTGTAAAACACATTACCTCCATGTTGAAAAAGGGGTCAGAAATCAAATGGACTGATGCAGCAAGATCTTTTGAATCCATCAAGAGAGCTATTATGGAAGCTCCTACTTTGATCAGCCCAGATTACAACAAGGAGTTCCATATATTTTCATTTGCCTCTGATGACACTCTTGCAGTAGTTTTGTTGCAAGCAGATGAGGAAGGTTCAAAGCATCCAGTGGCATTTTTAAGCAAAACCTTAAGGGATGCTAAGCTGAGGTATGATATCATTGAAAAACAAGCATATGCTCTTATAAAATCTTTGTAAGCTTTCAGAATTTACATTCTGCATACCAAGGTAATTGCATATGTGCCCTCTTCTTCAGTAAAAGATGTCCTAACACAACCAGATGCTGATGGAAGAAGGGCTAAATGGATTGCAAAACTTATTGAATTCAACATATAATTGAAGCCCACCAAGCTTGTCAGAGGTCAGGGCCTTGCTAGATTAATGGTTGAAGAAAATTGTAGAATGCTAAATATGAATTTGACAAGCATGAATTCAGAGGATGGTCAAACAGAAGAAGAGATAGTTGAACCAAGGCAAAATCAGTCATTGGCAGAAAATCTAGCTTCTTGTGAGTGGTATTCTACAATAGCTCAATTCTTTTTGAACCTAGAAGTTCCTCCAGAACTTAGTTCAAGCCAAGCCAAAACTATCAAGCTCAGGGCAGCCAAATACTACATTCATGAAAGTTTTCTCTACTGGAGGGACCCCTCTGAGATTCTTTTGAGGTGCCTGGACAAAGAGAAATCCATGGAGGTTATGCAACAGTTTCATTCTAGCATATGTGGAGGGCATCACTATTGGAAAACTACAGCCCATAAGATCCTCAGAGCTGGATACTATTGGCCCACCTTATTTTCTGATGTCTTTTCATTTGTTAAATATTGTGACAGGCGCCAAATATTTGAAGAGAAACAACAATTGAAGTCCATGCCCTTAAAGCCAATACATGCTAGTGGCCCTTTTCAGCAGTGGGGTTTAGATTTCATAGGGGAAATCAATCCACATTCCAGTGGCTAGCACAGATGGATCTTAGTAGCCACTGGTTACTTCACTAAATGGATTGAGGCCATCCCTACCAGAAAGGTTGATCATCATGTGGTCATGAGGTTCTTGACAAAGAATATCTTCACCAAGTTTGGCTATCCATATAAGTTAGTCACGGACAATGCAGCAGCCTTCAGGGCAAAATATTTGGTGGACATGTGTGACTCAATGGGCATTAAGCTAGTTCATTCCACCTCATACTACCCTCAAGGTAATGGTCTAGCAGAATCTTCCAACAAGATCCTGATAAGGATAATTAAAAAGTTGTTGGAAAACAACAAAAAGAATTGGGATTCTAAGCTCAAGTATGCATTGTGGGCTGATAGAGTGACCACCAAGAAATCCACAGGGAATTCTCCATTCAAGTTGGTGTATGGCACTGAGGTTGTATTACCAATTCAGTTAACCCTCCCTGTGGCAAAGTTCTTGCAAGAAGAGCAGAATGAGGAAGAGGACACAGCAAAAAGGATCACTGATTTAGCAGAGGTACGTCAAATCATAGAATAACTAGTTGAGAAGTCTGCAACAAATCAAAAGAGAATCAAAGAAGCCTTTGATAGAAAGGCAAAAATAGACAGTTTTAAGGTTAGAGAGTTGGTTCTTAAGTGGGATGCACTGAAAGAGAAGAAAGGCAACCATGGGAAGTTTGATGCTCTATGGATGGGACCTTCTGTCATCACTCAGATATAGGGGAACAATACTTTCATGCTGAAATGCATGGAAGCAGAGACAGTTTTTGATGGCCCAGTTAATGGGTGATTTTTGAAAATTTATGTTGTTTAAGATCTTCAAGCCTTAAAGTTGTAAGTATGTTGTTTTATCAATTTTAGTGTAAGCTTGATTAGACTCCATGCCCAATGGAACACTAGGAAATTTTTCTCATCTAGTTTTGACAGGGAAGGTATTGGTCTACAATTCTTGAGACCTCACAGGGAGGATCTCATCCCCAGAAGGAGCCAATGTTAGCTTTGCTTCATATCTTTTATATTGAAGGTTAGGGATAAGCTTGATTGTGATTGGTTATGCACAAAGGAGGCATATAATGGTCGCTCTCACCTTTTTCCTTTACCCTGCTCATCCTCCCTTCATCTCCCTTTCTCGTGCTTTTCTGTTAAAAACCATATAAAACCCCTGTTTCTTAAGTCCCGAGCACTAAAACCCAAAACCTCATAAAACCGCGACCATACGAATTTGCGCCTTCGTGAACTCATCACCCGTATCCTTAGCCATCGATCTCTGCCTCTCGATCCAACGGATCTCCGTCGTGCTCGATGGAAAACCTGCACGATTAAATCCCCACTGTCCGATCGTCTTTGCCAGGATCGGATGGCCCTCTCACCTTTCACGCCCACAAAGTGATGAAAAATTAATGTGCGATGGAGAGTGGTTTTCCTCTCTCCCCTACCACCACACGCCACATGCCAAATGGAATTGCATACCCTCGTTATTTACCGCCCAACGCCCTGAAGGCGGTGTGACCGATACTACTTACTACTTCACCTCATGACCCTACCCGATAACCGTCGTGGACTTTCGTCGCCCGACCACCGTTAGATCTATCTGCCTAAGATCCAACGACCCACATTCGCTCCACTTCCACCTCCTCTAATACCCTTCACCAAGCCATCTCTGTCGTCTGTCCTCCCGATTCGATGACCAACCTTTCTACCTCATCCAACTCGTCCATCTGCCATGCAATCCACGTCCCTTGACCATTTCGTGCACTTGAAGGACGAAGGTGATCGGCTCACCAGTACCAGTTGCAGTTGCTCCTCAAGTCCCAAATTTAACAGAAAATATGGCTGAGAAGGAAAAGGACAGAGCTTGAGCATGTAACTGCATTTAGCAGTTATGGAACTTCATGGATACGAACACTCCAGCTACCTGAGAGGACAGCAGAGCACCCGAGAAGATCAGATTCACCCACTAAGACAAGTAAACACACTCAGAGACTCCATCAGGTAGTTAAATGCAGTTGGTGGTCAATTATGACCCCTCCATACCTGAAATGGCTAGGTTCCTTTGTAATGAAACTCTATATATACCCACAAACGAGATGTAATCAGGGTTGATGGTTGATGTTTTGGTGTAAGGTTCAACTTCTGGAGACTGTAACTATTTTGATACTTGCAGCGTCTCGTCTTCATTTTCAGCTAATACATGCTTCTTTTGCTGTTAATTTCTCACTTTCCATTTATCTTCTCTTCCAAGATGTGTTTGATATGTTGTATTCCTGAACTCTTGATGTTTAGCACTAGAGTAGTTGTCATCCTATCTCTGTGTTAAAGTCTTGCATGTATCATTGAATAAGTTATTCAGGTTTCTCTTCATCTGGTGTCAGAGAGCTATCATCCTGTCTGTGCATTAGTAGATTAGATTTTCAGACTTCTTTACTAGTTGCAACCGGGCATGACATGGTCTTGTGCATCTGCTAGTGTGGTCCGTATTCTCCATGTTCCCCCAATCCTAAACTTTGAGTAGTTGGTGGTCTAAAGCTTTGTAGTCTGGGGGTGTTCACGCATGTATAGAGTTAAGCAAAGTAGAAGTGGTTATCTGGCTTGGACAAGCATCATTCCTTCCATTCATCCATTTGCAACAATAAGTTGAATTTATATGTTACCAAACATCTCTGAGCTACAACCTAGGAGAGTTTCTTGGAATCCTAACAATTCCAGACCTTCGAGAAGGTTTATGACCAATCTTTGTGGACCTTAAATAGATGATTGATCTATTTTTGCGCATCAATAAACAACCCTAGATCTAATTTCACGTAGTTCTATCCAATTCATCAGAAAACATAACAAAAATAACTTTTAACTTCACAAAAATAGATAACTACTCATATCATGCATCACTAAGATAGGTTCAGTGACTTCACACAGTATTCATTCATTATTTCATAAAACCATATCATTAAGCGTTAGAATATAACATAAACAATTTTGACAGGAATGCATAGTAATTCTTTAAAATCAGCCTTTATTGATCTTCGATGTTCAGATTACACTCTTCTACCATGCGCACTCAGCTACAGGGGTCCATGCACTCAACTGTGAACTTACCAAGGCCTCCTACATACTCAGCTACAGGAGCCTTCCCCTTCTCACCTAAGTACAGGAAGCAGAGCCTTCCTGCCTTAGCACTTGCCCAAGACAACAAAAACCATTCACCGTTCACAATTCTTCATTTTAAATCTTTTTTCAAGACCCACTATGACTCAACTATTTATAACTTTCCTTCATACAATACCATGGTCCGCATACCATGGGAGAATATTAAAACCGACCCAAACAATGGGCTAAGACCCCTTTGAATCCTATCTATCTGTGCACTCTATAGCCACATTTCGAGGAAACTTTACATCTTTTACAAAAATTATGCAAAACTTGGGTTAACTAACCCCAAAATTGACCCTAGGTACCCTATCCCAACATGCTTCCAAATCATAATTGAGAACTTGAGCATATAGAATTTCTCTCTCATGTTTTTTTTCAAAATTGGCCATATCCAATTCTTGGGAGTTAATCTTTGATGGAGATGGTATGGTCTATCACTCCCCTTACTGAATTCTTCTTGTTTGAGCTCAATGTATTTGAAAGAATAATAACAATATAAAATACAAAACCTTGGAAATGAAAACTTGAAAGATTTTCAATCCGTGGTACTTTTGATGTTTTCTTATCGAAATCTACAATGCAACATGAAATAACTTCCATATATCCATTAGAGGACATTTGTAAAGTTTTATAAAATTATATAAGCAATTAATCACTTCAATCTCTACACATAAGAAATAAACGAATAAACTTAAAAATTCGAAAGTATGTGAAAGTATGATTGGTTGATTAAGTATGAAAAAATATGTTAATACATATAATGAAGAATGGGACAAAAATTATTCAAACCATAAGGGTCATGGAAGTCTTAAACTAACAAGGGATCCTTCATTAAAAAACAAAAATGATATGATCATTTTGAGAAAATAGTTTTTGAATCATACAATTTGTACTTGAAATATGAATAAATTGTAAGCATGTCATTGATTTTTTACTGCATGTTCATAACAAATCATGACTTCCATCTTTACAAACTTTGGCATTGAGTTCAAGCCATGTCGAACATTGAAAAAAGAGCTTTTCCTTGCATAAAATTTTGTAAATTTATTCCTTTCCTGTCAACATCAAATGAGTTTGTGATTTCAAACTCAAATTACTAAATCTTTCATGTTGTTTTTCTCCCTTTAAATTGTTCATGTTTATAAATTTAATTTAAATCTTCAATAATATTTGCAAATCATTTATTTCATGTTAGTGTTGGTTTTTTCAACAATTTTTTTTGGATGAGCTAGTCATAATGAATTATAAATTTATATAGAGATTTGTATTTATCTAATTTTTGGGTCTCCTCCATTATTATACACTAAATGTTTTCTATGTACTTTTACCATTGTGATTCTATATAATTTTACAAATGCGATTTAATACCATGAGTAGTTAATAATTTTATACGGTATTAGAGCGAGCATTTCTTGTCTAATTGAATCTTTTTTAATGGGGGCTTGCAATTTTTTATTTTTATTTTTTATTTTATATATGAGATCCCAGATGAAGATCTAGTTTCGTGATTTCAATCTGGTTCAAGCACATAATTATTGTTCTATTATTGATCTTAGGGTTAAATGGGTGAGCATGGGGAAGAGCTCTTCAATATTGCATCAAGCATGGATATAATCTATCAAAATCACTATTAGGCTAGTTAACAATGATCTAATTGGAGATCTAAGAATTGGCTCTTTGAGAAGCTAAAGTATTTCCTAACCAAAATATAGTTTTTCTCTAATCAATCAATTTGGGATTTGAATTGGTAGCCCGAGTGACGTGGCTTGTGGAAATTCTTTGCCTCTTAGAGCAACCTTTCAAACTCCAGAGAAAAATCTTAATGTTTATCACTAGGGAGTGAAAACAACATTAGTGTCCTCATTGTGTGAAGGAATTCGACTACTACATTTGGCAGGAGAGCATGATAGTGACAAGTAACATTTTGACTTCAGCTTTGGCTTTGGATTAAGAGTACATGACAAGCATTATATTGGGATACTGAGAATTTTCATTTCTGTTGCATAAGTTTATTTTTTTCATAAAGGTTTTTTTTTTTTTAAATTGAGCGATATTTCAAAAATTACTTATTTGGAACTAAGTATCATTATGAAAAAAACTTAGTGGCCTTTTAAAATGTTGAGAAATGGAAACAATAAATTCTAGTTTAATTTTTCCTTGAATTAAACTATGAAATAAAATAGATTTCTATTCTCATAGCAACTTGCAAATAGTTAATTAAGTTTAATTAACTTAATTATCTTAGGAATTTCGAGTTGGAAGTCTTTTTGTAGTCATGTATATGTTCTCCCTAAGTTTTAGGGATCCAGTACGAGTTTAAATTGAGTTGGAAATTAGATCACTCAGTTTACTGAGTTAAGTTCATGTAAATTAGTTCTACATTGTTTTTGGAACTATGAGATGACTAACAGTCAGTTGGTGCACTAATGCATCCACTAGTGCTACTCCAGTACAAGAGGTGGAATATCTGGGTCATATTGTAGCTCATGAAGGAGTTAAGGTAGACCCTAGCAAAATTAAAGCCATTAAGGAATGGAAAATCCCCACATCCATAAAGCATCTGCGAGGATTTCTAGGGTTGACAAGGTATTATGGAAAGTTTGTTAAGAATTATGGGAGAATAACAGCACCTCTAACAACATTACTGAAGAAAGATGCATTTTCATGGACTCCAGAAGCAACAAAGGCCTTCGAACATCTTAAAGAGGCAATGTGCCAAGCATCGGTCTTAGCTACACCAGACTTCACAAAAACATTTATTGTGGAATGCGATGCTTCAGGAAATGGAATTGGTGTTGTTTTAATGCAAGATGAAAGACCCATTGCTTTTGAAATTCGTCCAATCAAGGGAAAGTTTTTACACAAAGCTATTTATGAGAAGGAAATGTTGGCAATACTACATGCACTTAAAGAAATGGAGACCCTAACTAATGGGAAGACACTTCAAGGTAAAAATGGATCATGATAGCCTTAAATAATTTTTAGAAAAAAGATTATCCTCTGAAGAGCAACAAAATTGGGTCACAAAGATGTTGGGTTATGACTTTGAAATCATCTACAAAAAAAGGAAGAAAAATGTTATGGCAGATGCACTCTCAAGAAAGGATGAGGATGTGGAATCATTGTTGTGCGCCATTTCTATTATCCAACCAGATTGGATAAACGAAGCAAGGGAGGAATGGAAGAATGACGAAGAAGTGTGGGCACTTATCAAAAAATTACAACAAGATTCCATTACATCTGATACATTTAGCTGGCAAAATGATTCGTTATGGTACAAAGATCGCTTATACCTTTGTAGGAATTCCCAGCTAAAACAAATGATTCTTATGGAATTGCACACTTCTCCCTTAGGAGGGCACTCAGGATTTTTAAAAACTTACCACAACGTTAAGAAGGAATTTTTTTGGGATGGCCTTAAATAAGATTTTCAAAAGTTTGTGGCAGAATGTTTGGTTTGCCAACAAAATAAAGTTGAAACAATTAAGACACCGGGTCTATTACAAC
>APFE030527394.1:240741-251272 GCA_000404065.3 Pinus taeda
GCACCACAAAAGAGTTTAATGCAGCTAGATAGGGCCATGGGTGACAACAACAACATAGAAGTGAGGGCACTGGTCGATTGGAGTGTTGTACATGTAGTAAGGAACATCTTAGGAGATATTGTCTGCAACATCAAGGTGGTAGACCTAAGATATACATTGTACAGGAAGCGCAAACTGTTGGAGATGTGGGACAGAGTATTCCTCATATTTTTGCAGCTATTGACAATAGACAGGCAGAGCATCATGCATCTATCATTGAGATGGATGATAAGCTTTTTGATCAATTTATTTATATTTTGATTGACCCTGGATCTAATTATATCTATGTTAGTCCTGAATTGGTGAATAAGTGTGGTTTGAGTAAGGAATTTCATGCAGAGTTTTGGTTAGTGTAGTTGGCTACAAGTATAAAGAAGCGAGTTCATCATTGGGTGAGAGCTTGTGCATTTGATTTGAATGCATGCCTACAACAACACATCTAAATGTATTATTGTTTAGATCATACAGTATGTTATTGGGCATGGATTGGTTTTATCTTCATAGAACCAAGGTAGACTGTTATGGAAAATCCATTGAGTGTGTTGATGACAATGGGGAACAAAGAGTCTTGTAGGGTAAGAAAAAAGCCACATAACTTAGGATGGTGATAGCTATACAGGAAAAGCATAGCCACACGAAAGGGTGTATGTTATTTGCAATACACATTTCTAGTGACAAGGGTAAGGAGGTTGAGGATGAAGATGTGTTGAGCAGGCACCCAGTTTTACATCAGTTCAAGGATGTGTTTCTTGAGGACATTACATAGTTTCCACATCATAGGGAGGTATACTTTTCTATTGAGTTAGTGCCTCGGGCAGCTCCAGCATCAAAAGCACCTTATGGGATAATCACACCTGAGATTGGTAGAGTTAAAGTTGTAGTTGAAGGAAATGTTTCTCAAGGTATAAATTAGGCCAAGTGTATCACCATGGGGCACACCGATATTTTTAATGAAGAAGAAAGATGGAACTCTCAGATTATGCATTGACTATAGGAAGTTGAGCAAAGTGACCTTCAAGAATAGGTACCCATTATCGAGGATTGATGAATTGTTTGATCAGTTGAAGGGAGCAACAATGTTCTCAAAGATTTATTTGAGATCCGGGTACCAACAAGTACACATTAAAGAGGAAGACATCTACAAGATTGCATTCCGAACCAGGTATGGGCATTATGAGTTTGTTGTAGTTCCATTCGGTTTGACTAATGCTCCATCTACCTTTATGTGCTTGATGAATAGTGTGTTGCGTTTGTATTTGGATAAGTTTGTTATTTTTTTCATTGATGATATATTGGTATATTCTGAAAATGAGGAAGAACATGTCGAGCACTTAGCATCAATGTTGAGGTTGTTGAGAGAGCATCAGTTGTAAGCTAAGCTTAGCAAGTGAATTATTTTTCAGACTGAGGTACATTACTTGGGGAATATTGTCTCCAAGGAGGGCACTGCAGTAGATCCAGAGAAGATAAGGGCCATCATGGAGTGAGTAGCTCCTAAGAGTGTGGATGAGGTGAGATTTTTCATGAGTTTAAGAGGCTATTATTAGAGGTTCATTTGGAAATTCTCACATATTTCTTATCCTATCACATCATTGCAGAGGCAAGGTAAGAAGTTTGAATGGACAAAGGAGTGTGAGGCTAGTTTTGAGCAGCTTAAGCAGTTGTTGACACATGCACCAGTGCTACAGATTATAGATCCAAACAAAGAGTTTGTAGTGTGCACAAATGCTTGCAAAAGAGGACTTAGTGGAGTCCTTATCTAGGATGGACAAGTGGTGTGATATGAATCTCGAAAAATAAATGAGCACGAGTAGAACTACTGGACACATGATATTGAATTAGCAACGATCATACATGCATTGAAGATGTGGAGGCATTATCTTCTTAGCAAGAGATTTGTACTAACGAGTGATCATATTGGTTTATGGTATCTATTTGACCAACTGAATTTGAATGGTAGGTAGGCTTGGTGGTTGGATACGATCAGTGAGTTTGATTTCGAGATCAGGTACATCAAGGGAAAGGAGAACAGGGTGGCAGATGCTCTCAGCATGCAGATACAGGTTAATCATTTAGCATCTATAAGATCCTATGGGATAGACTTACAAGATAGGATCTTGCAGGTAGGTCAGCAGGATGTCAGGTATATGGAGATTGTGCACAGGTTGCAGCAGGGTGCTGGTACAAGTATAGGTATAGGTACAGGTGCAATTGCGCAGGATATGGACTATTTCCTTGCATTGGATGTAATGATGAGATTAGAAGATAGGATATATGTGTGGGATAGGAGTGAGCTCAAGAAGGTGATCTTGAGTGAGTTTCATGCGAAACCATATTCAGGTCACCCAGGTTTTTCTAAAGACATTAACTGTAGTGAAGAAGTTTTATTATTGGTTGAACTTGAAGAGGGATGTAGTAGAGTTTGTGGCTAGGTGTTTTGATTATCAGCGTGTGAAGGTAGACTGTAAACATCCAGGTGGACTGTTACAACCTATTGCGATTCCAAAGTGGAAATGGGAGGTCATTTCCATGGATTTCATCACAAGTTTGTTGAGGGGAGGGAGAAAACATGATTCTATCATGGTTGTTATGGACAAGTTGACGAAGGTTTCACACTTCATTCCAGTGAAGTCTACATTCTTAGCTAGCGATGTGGCATAGGTATTCATCAGAGATGTGGTCAGATTACATGGTGTTCCAAAGAAGATTGTGTTAGACAGAGATGCAAAGTTCACTTCCAAGTTTTGGAAGGTGTTGTTTGCAGGTTTTGGCATGGAGTTGGGCCTTAGTACATCTTATCATCTATAGACAAATGGATAGGTCAAGAGGATATTGGAGGCCATGTTAAGGATGTATGTGATGCATCAACAACAAAAGTGGGAGGAATACCGTCCCTTGGTTGAGTTCACATACAAAAATGGGTATCAGGAGTCATTGAGGATGAGTCTTTTTGAGGCATTGTATGGACGAAGTTGTAATACTCCCAGCAGCTAGAGTGATCTAGCGAACATAGTGTTGATTGGACCAGATATGTTGGTAGACATGGAGTAGGAAATGCAGGTGATCAAGAAATATCTAAAGGCAACACAAGATAGGTAGAAGAGTTATGCACATTGAAACGGGTCGTTCAAGGAGTTCTAGGTTGGGGAACATGTGTACTTGTGCATCAAATCGAATAAGAGATCCTTGTGGATTGGATCATGTGCCAAGATGGCACCACGGTTTTGTGGACCCTTCAGTATTGTTAAGAGAATTGGGCTACTAGCCTATCGACTTGGACCACTTTGATAATGAAATTCCATGATGTTTTCCATGTATAATTTCTTAAGAAGTATGTTAAGGATGTTGATTATGTGATTGACTGGTCTGTATTGCAAGTGGAACTAGATGGAGAATTCCAACTAGAGCCTAAGTGTATATTACAGAAAAATGTGCTCATGCTCCAGAACTAAGAAATAGAGCAAGTTACAGTGCAATGGAAGCACTTTAGGCCCGATGAGGCTACATGGGAGATCATGGATCAGATGTCAGCTATGTATCCTTCTTTGTTTTCTGATTGAGGCAAAGCAGTTTTTATATGGTGCGTTGGTATATGCTTTGATATGGTGTTTCGGTATATGCTTTGATATGATGTTTTGGCATATGTTTTGATATGGTATCTTGGTATATGTTTTGGTGATATTGCTATATGTACATATGTAGATAGATGTAAATATCGCCATAAGCTCAGTTATAGAGCTCCAATAAGCATGGGTGTTATGTCATTATGATGGTCATGTTGTTATGTTGTCATGTTACTATGCTATCATGTTGTTATGTTATCATGGTTTTATGATGTCATGCGGGTTGGTATTCAATAGGGTGATCATTGTAAATACTGCATCGAGCTATGTTATAAAGCTCCATGAGAATTATGTCTTCCTTCTAGTGGTTTTTCTTAAGTATATGTGTGATTGAACACCAAGGATGGTGTCCCCCAAGGAGGAGGGTCCTGCAACAACCCTGGTGAAAATTCCATGTAATAAGAGTTAAAAATAATAACCATGGTTGATGGGACACTTATTCCAGGCTAAATTTGGGCAAGAAATCCTAGGGGTTGTTCGTTTGGTTTATTATGGCTAAGGAAATTGGCAAAGGCAATGACTAAGCATTTGGAAAGGAAAAATGTCATTTTTGGCACAATTATTTATGAAAATAATGGAAACTAGGAGAAAATGAGGTGAAAGGTCATAAATTGCATGTGAGGAGGAAAATGAAGAAAATAGAGGCCTCATTCATAAAAAGGCTTTTGAGGATCAGTCGGTAACCTTTTGTCAGTTTAGTTTTAGAGCTCTCTCATTATTATCTCTCTCTCTCTCTCACTCTTGGATACTTAGAGTTTTCTTGGAGCACTTTGGCATTGGAGCAAGAAAGGCAAAGAAGGAAAGAGGAAACAAAGATTGAGCAAAGGAAAGGTAGGATCAAGTGTCTACAATATGATTCATTATAGGTATCTATTTGCATATTATTTTCCTTGCTAGATTTGGCATGCATGGTATTGCATGTGGTTCTTTTCTATCATGGCATGGGTTTTGCCAGGTGTGATAGTGTTCTTCAGCCTAGCCTTGTCATTTCCTGATAGCCTTGATGAGATGGGTTCTCATACTTCGGTTGAGCTAGATTGTGAGATGGATTCGAACCTAAGTGGGGTGGACCTCCGAAATGACAAACACATGGCCTAGCGGTCCCTGAACCAGATTGTGGATCACGTAAAGCCATTGGCCTAGTAACCTGTCAGCCAGACTGTGGGTTGCAGTAAAGCCAGGATTGTGTGCCTCGGTGGGCCTAGGAATCCTTTCTGATGAATGGCGGGATATACGGTAAATTCAACAGGTGGATTGCTCCCCGTTGTGCCTAGTAGTCCCGGGATGGGATGTATAGTAAATCCTGGAGAGTGGGTCTCGATGTAGGTCCTAGTGATCCCTAGATCAGACTGTGGATTACGTTAAAGCCTAAGAGACTAGGAGGCACTCAAATTCCTCATGGTGGTAGGTGGATAATTCCAGTGGCATCCATGCTTGTTTGGTTCTTTTTGGTGTGTTCTATTTGGTCCCACATTCATGCTTGGAATATGACATGGGGGTGATTGGCTAAAGAGAGACTTCGCTCAACCAATCTATGGTCGGGTGGAATGTGGTTTATGCATTTATTAATGAGAAATTCATTCCCTTGATTTTAGTGTGTAAATGTATTGGTTTATATGTGGAATCTGTGGCTATTATATTGAAGGTATTTATGTTGTTACTATGTTGGTTATATGCATGTTTTATGACAACAACTATGTATGGTTCTCATCATGTTTTTACTTGTAAATGAATGGACAATGTATGTATGACCTAATAGATGATAATGCAACAAATGGCATGAGGGAATAATGGCTCATAGCGATTCTCATATAAGTATGAGATCCCTATACTTAATTATGTTTTTTACACCTGTAGATTACATGTTGATGATATGTTTAACGAAATGTCTATCATGGCTAGTAGGGGTTTGGTTAAGGTCTTGTTTAACTGATTGCTTTTGCAACATTGTTTCCCTGTTATTTTACTGCTTTTAAGATGTCATTCCATTTTGGGCAGTGACTTGGCCTATGAGCTTGAAAAAGTGGCTCAAATCCCAAGGTCGCTGGCACAGGATTGGAAAATTTGGTCCCTGGATGCTGGCAGGCAAGCCTGTGAGAGCAAGTGGAGGTCCTTGGATGTTTTTATGCCTATAACATGAGAGTGACTAGAGGATAAGTGACCAAAACATTCAACAGGACCTAGGGGAAAGTTGCATGAAGTATTGACATGAACCTTAGGGGTCCTGTAGCTAATGTGGAAGCTTTGTGTATTGTGTTTCCATTGTTTCCATTTCCTTAAGGTCACATAGGAGGTTGAATCTAACCATAGTATCCTCTCGCCGCATGTTTACCATGGTTGGCCGGTTACTTGGGTAGATGTGGGAGGAGGGTGTTACAAGAACGTTATCTCTAAATCTATACACTTGAAGGAATTTAACAAAACGTTGGAGACAGGCCCAACTACCTATGTATAGGCTCCCTATTATATAAACTGATACTAGTGGTTTTAAATAACGGAATAACTGACTTAAGGTTAAGTAAACCACAAACACAAATCTTGAAAACTTTCAAGAGATATGATATAAGGAATGTCCTCAGAACCCTAATACACTCCGAATTCCAAACACAGAAATAACCTTGACTTGAAATATACAAATGGAAGAGGAAACCCAAAACCCATGACAACTTACAAAACTGGAAGGGAAATTACCACCTTTAAGTCCATATAGAGAAATTGTGTAGATACCAAACACCAAAAACCAAAACCATGCTATTTAAAAAAATACATGTGGGGTCAGTACCTTGGACCATTGAGGTGGGTAGTATTACCACCAATTCAAAGGCTAGACCAGTCTCTGTTTTATGTAAAAGAAATATGAAAAACATTGACCCCCATCAATGCTCCCAAAATTGAAGGATAAGATGCAAATGTATGCCGTCTTGACACCAGAACAAGAGCTAATGGGAAATTGACCAAGGGGAGGAAACAGACGTCCTCCACATCTAGATAGTACCACAAATAAGGACCTGGAACAAATAGATGAAGAGAGACTCTCTCCATCACCCCAACTAATGCTATCCAATCAACACCCTAGTAAAAAAAGCCATGCATTTATAATGGGAGGATTACGTTTCATGAACCAATGCTTGAAAGAATTTACCAAAATATGTGATGTCCGGGAATGGACATGTGTAAGGCCTGGAACACATTTTAAAACACATATTCCTCCCATAGATCATGCGCTCATCAATGATCTCACAGAACCATCTGTCAAGTTCTCCCAAGGCAAGGGCCAATCCACCCTGAGAAACCTGGTTCATATCAATTGTAGAATGATAAGCATCAATGTGAAAAAATACATCGTACCTCCTCCAATGTGCAACTACCTCCTTGCATTTAACACAAGTGGACTTGTGTTGGTGACCCCAACTCTGGGAACGACGTTATGACATGCGACAACAAGTGAATAAACATGTGTAGGGTGTGGCACATGTTTCGAAGACTGCTAACCTGCTCTCCACTCTCACCATTAGCATGTTAATGGATTAAATTTTTCATTACATGAGCCATTAATGACACCCCCATTGGGGATTAATTTTTGGTTACTTGAACATAATGTTTTCTTCTTCTTTTGAAGATGCAATGATAATAATTGGTACTAAGGAATATAAAGGAATTATTTTAACCTTTCAAGAGTTTTGGGATGCACAATAAACTCTCATTCATTTAAAAGAATATTATGTAAATGGATATAAATATTTTATTGCAATATTTTAAAAGCCTTTTAATGTTTATCGAATTGTTATTTTTTCTTAAAAAAAAAAACAATTCCTTGGTTTTTTTCGACAAAATATTAATTTAATGTCATTGATGTCAACCCTAAGATTTGACTTTGACTAAACACTGGTCATTGATGTCAAACAATTAATGAACGCTTTGTATTTTTGTATGGATTACATCAAGTTGGAAGCTCCACTTGGATGGCTGGAAACCCTAAGTTAGGTTTGGCTTCTATGGTCAATGAGCATAACTCAAACTTGTGAGAGGTTTTTGAAATGAAAAAACATTAGGTTTACCTTGGACATCCTTGTCATTGGATTCTTCTCGTCGAGATATTTCTGTTGGTATGTGGCACGCCCTGAGAGGCCTCTTGGTTTGAAAGGAATTCAAGTTTAAAGATGAAAACTCAAATTTTTGGGCTAAAACCCCAAGGGATGGTGACTTGGCATGCTTTTATTGGTTGTTAGGAATTAATATCAAGCATGAGGGTTTCTTGTCATGTTTCATGGAGAGATCATTTTAAAGAAGGGTATTGTTAGTGTTTGTATCTATATTATGTATTTATCGCACCCTTGAACCTAAAATTCCTCCTACATAAGGCCAACAACATCTTGGCTTAGGGCTTAAGATAACTAATTATTGATATTCTATTAGAAAAGTCAAAACAATTCAAGGTGTTTAACCTCCTAAATTCCCCTCCAACGTTTTTCTTAGAAGCCCTTTTCATCTCTATAAAAAGAGAACTTATACCTCACCTCGAAGTAATTTAAACTCAACGACCTATCCTATTCTTAGTTTTGAAATTCTTGGCCATCAAAGGAAGATAACAAAGCATTTCAGAAGGGTTTCAATTTGTGATTGTTTGCATTTTCATTTGAATACTCTTATCTTTGGTTTTGGGTTATTTGTTGGGGATTAATTTAGGTTTGTCATGAATGTTTGATTGTAGGTTCTCATCAATTTAATTACTGATTAGGGCACCATTTCAGGACAACGAAATTTCTTTTGTGTTGTTTTAGACCTTCCTCCTGTGAACAATGAAAGGGATTTTGTTTGTTATTGATAGACCTATTGCTTACTCCAACTCGGCCTCAATATCTGAGCAACACAAGTCAAAATTTTCGGCCTTATCTCATACCTAATCTACCTTGATGTTGTCTTAAGAAATCATTTATTCATCCTTCTGGCCTCTTGTGGTTGTTATGCCCAGGCTTGCACATCACTTATGAGGGGTTCTATTGGGTATTTCAGTTCTATAAAGGCATCTCCATACACAAGTTTTGTTTATGTTGTATGGTCTAATTAATTCAGAACTTCGACTAAAAACAATAATCCATAACAGTAGGCATGTCCTATAGTTCATGATTTTGGCCTTCATCGAATAAATCTTGGTCTTAAACAAGTGAAATCACCACAGTTCTTCATCCTTTAATTTTGTGCTTCTCTTTAGTGCCTCGACCTTGATAGTAACCATTACAAGACTATGTTTTCAGTTTCAGACATGTAACGATGTTTTGTTTTGATTTGGAAACAACTATAGTTGTTTTCGACCCTTAGCTATAGTGAGTCAATTACATATTTCACGTCCTCAGCGTTACAGACCTAAACATCATTTCAGGACCAAGAGTCATTAAGTTATGAACTATTTTGAGGTAGAACTATTATATTAGTGACCTTTTCTTGATTATATTCATAATTATTCATAAATGTGTGTAATACCTTTAAGTAAGTCGACCTATACAACTAGCTTGGTAACAATATTCAATGAGAGTTGATTGACATTGAGGAGAATGTCATATGAGGCGTCTTTCAACTAGAGACTTGGTTCTATTGTCTATATTTGAAGCTTGAAGTGATAAAATCATTACAACAGTAAGAGTCTCAAACTGTCATCATCTTATTGGCATCTTGTCACCTCCTTGTGTGAAACATATAAGGAAGACATTGAAGTATTAAGTGCTTAGTGAGATAGTGCGTGACTTGATTTGATGTGCCAATAAATATTGGTATTCTAAAGTAAGAGCAGTCGAAGGTTGCATCTATATACAATGATAAAAATAGAACCTTGAAATAATAATAACCTTGTCTATGATGCAATAGTCTTGAGAATTTTAACAGTGACTTGACAATACTGAATATATTGTTTATGTAACAGTGAGATGTTTTATATCACAATGGGATTGTGACGACATCCTTACATGTCAGCAGTAGATGATGACGCATCAGTGATTTTATATGGCACCAATACTTTGATTATTTGAGAAAATATAAGACATATGCTAGTAGCCCTCCTTGGATAGAGTTTAAGAGCATTACAAGCAGGTCATAGGGATGATCTAAGGCATCTAGGACAAAGTTATCATCAGACCTTCGTACTAGGTACGTGCAGCAATATCAACAACTTGGCACACTTGTTTGGAAAAACTGCTTCATGAGCCTTTGAAAAGATAAATAAGTTGGATTAACTAATGCTTTGAAAATATTAATAAATTGCTAATAGTTTGGATCAACTAATGCTTTGAAAAGATTAATAAATTGCTAAGATATATTGATTCAGCCCCTTCTCAGTATTTCCAACACTAAAAACATGACCTTTAGACATTTCATTCAAATTAAAGATCAATATGGAATCCCATTTATCCATAGCAATATCTCTAAAACAATGTCTATTGTTGCAGACATTTTTTTCAACTTGAAAAAATTTCATCATGAAAATGTTTGGTATGAATTTAAATTCCAAATTAGAGATCAATATTTGAATCCATTGTATCCATGATAATACTTATAAAGCAATGTTTGTTGCAATCTTTTCTAAACTTGAAACATATTCATCATAAAAATGTTTCATATAGATATAAATTCCAAATTAAAAATCAATATTTAAATCTCTTATATCCATAACCATATTTCAAAGACCGTTTTTATTGCAAACATTTTTACAAATGAAACAATTTCATAATGTTTTAGTACAAATTCATTTTCTATAAGACAAAGTAAAAAAACTGTTCTTCCTACATATTTACCTATTTACCAGTTATAGTTGCAATTTTGAGTTGATACTCTGCTCATTGACTCGCTCGAGTCCACATTTTTAAATTATATTAATA
>APFE030527394.1:268757-284742 GCA_000404065.3 Pinus taeda
ACAAGAACAGGTTGCAGACATCTTGACGAAGCCACTGGACCAGAAAAGCTTCGAATTTTTGAGGAAGTGTCTGGGTATGACCGAATGCCCAGCAGGTGAAATTAAAGGGGAGTGTTAAAAATATAATTTCACTGCCCGCGCACAGGTCAGCGGTCAACAGGGTAGAAAACCACCGCAGGAAAACAAAACCGCTGGTCTCATATCGCACCACCTCACAACGCAAAGTGGTTTCCGTGCATCGAGCTCCGATGCAATTGGGAGCTGACAGCTGTTCAAGCGCTGATGCTGGCCTGACATCAGCACTGACAATCCATCGGAAGGTAACTTTCACCCAGCTAACCCCTTCCGATATTGTCCTCACCCGTTGATTTACCTCCAGCATTTACCACCGTCGATTTGACAAAGCTGCACGATGGTGTAAAGTACAGTCAAAATGATGTTCCGATATCCATCCTCCGCCGTTGGATTAAAGTCAAGTCTCTCCGCCGTTTGATCTCCTGAAAGTTCTCCGCCGGTTAAAAAAATGCATACGGGTCTGATATAACATTAATATAGTATGGTCCATAAGTATTGCCCATCCCGTATATTAAATTGCTGACATTTATTTTGGTAGGGTCGTTAATATTTTACGGCGAAGTTAATATAGGGTATGGGTAAGTTTATTTTTAATATATTTTTTTAATATGGCGTTGACTCCAATTTTTGTTATGTAAAAACAAAACCCACGGGGATTAAAAAAATGTAATGTAATTTTGCATATGGAAAAAAAAAGAGAGGAGACAGGGGGTCCTCAGCGCCAATGAAAAATTTGTGAATCTCACACAGTGAAAAAAAAAAAAAAACTTCGCAGCAGCGAATGTAAAAACACAGAGAGGTGAATTTTGTATTACAGGGAATGCACAGAAGTGCACAAGCATCTTGGGTCTTTAATGTAAAAGTGATTTTCATCCAGCAGAGTAAATTTTGTTTTGTAATGTAAGATTGCACATCAGTGCAGGAGGAGAAGTAAATGAAACCAGTGGCTTGTTTTGTTCCAAATCCATGAGTTGTTTCACACAGGGGAAAAGGGAAATCTGTAACTCCCTGTAAGTTCTTGTTTTCACACAGCAGTGAAAGTAAATGAAATATTTACACACAGTGGTGTAAAATTTCATAGGAGGCAGAGTAACTTAGGTGAAAATGTTTTGGTGAATCCCTCTGAGTGAAAGAGGATGAATATGTAAATGTTTTTGTTTAATGAATGGAAATTTTATGGTGGTGAAATACTCTGTCCTGTGTAATTATTTTTAAAAAGACTTCTCTGTGTAAAAGATCTTAGAGCAAAGCAAACAGAGCATAGGCTCTGTGTTTTATAGTTTGATGGTTTTGGTATTTATCCATCCCAAACAGTAACAGCAAAAAAAAATACCCAACACATACTATCAGTCTCTTCGGCTGTGAAAGTTTGGAGGCGCTTCCAGATTCCATAGAGAATTTAAGGAATCTCCGAGAGATCGACCTGGCGGGTTGTATAAGTTTGGAGGTGCTTCCAAACGCCATCGGGGCTTTAATGAACCTTCAGAAAATCGATCTGTCAGGGTGTGAAAATTTGAAGAGACTTCCGAATTTCTCCGAGAATTTAAGGAATCTCCGAGAGATCAATCTGGCGGGTTGTATAAGTTTGCAGGTGCTTCCAAACGCCATCGGGGCTTTAATGAACCTTCAGAAAATCGATCTGACATTGTGTGAAAATTTGAAGAGACTTCCGAATTTCTCCGAGAATTTACCAAACGTTCATACTATCAGTCTGCGGGGCTGTAAAAGTTTGGAGGTGCTTCCAGATTCCATAGAGAATTTAATGAATCTCCGAGAGATCGATCTGGAGGGCTGTATAAGTTTGGAGGTGCTTCCAAACGCCATCGGGGCTTTAATGAACCTTCAGAAAATCGATCTGTCACGGTGTGTAAATTTGAAGAGACTTCCAAATTTCTCAGAGAATTTATCAAACGTTCATACTATCAGTTTGAGGGGCTGTGAAAGTTTGGAGGCGCTTCCAGATTCCATAGAGAATTTAAGGAATCTCCGAGAGATCGATCTGAAGGGTTGTAGAAGTTTGCAGGTGCTTCCAGACGCCATCGGGGCTTTAATGAACCTTCAGAATATCGATCTGACATGGTGTAAAAATTTGAAGAGACTTCCGAATTTCTCCGAGAATTTACCAAACGTTCATACTATCAGTCTGCGGGGCTGTAAAAGTTTGGAGGCGCTTCCAGATTCCATAGAGAATTTAAGGAATCTCCGAGGGATCGATCTGAAGGGTTGTATAAGTTTGGAGGATCTTCCAAATTCCATTGAAAATTTAACTAATCTTCAAAGGATCAATCTGGCGCACTGTGAAAGTTTGAAGGCGCTTCCAAATAACTTTGGCAATTTAACAAACCTCACATATATCGATGCATCTTACTCCTCCAATTTGGAGATGCCTTCAAATTTCCTGGGGAATCTACTGCGACTGGGGCATCTCCATTTGAGTTGTTGTAGCAGGTTGATCGTCTCCAATGAAACGCTTGGAAGCATCACCACTCTGAAATGCTTAGATCTCTCAGGTTGCCTCCAAATAGAAGTATTACCTCTCCAGGTGGTACAACAAAGGTCCTTGGAAAGGTTAAATTTGCTGAGTACCAACATAAGAGAGTTGCCCAGTGCGCCTACTGTATGCCTAAACAATTTGGAAGTTCTGATCTTAGGAAGCCCTCTGTTGAAAGTGCTTCCACCATGGCTAGGTTACCTAGAGAATTTGAAAGATTTGCGGCTCCATGGATGCCGGAAATTGAAATGTCTGCCCGATTCAATCGGACAGTGCAGTCAGATGAGAAATATGGAGATTTCAAATTGTGGAATACAATATTTACCAGACTCTCTCATGCAGCTGAACAATCTGCAAATTTTAACAGTACGCGGTTGTCCATTACGCGAACTACCATTCAAGAAGAAGGTTGAAGGACAAGGAGAACCATCTGTTGAGTTAACAGAGTCTTCACAGGGGAGCCAATTGGATTCTTCCAGTGACAGAGGTATGAATGGACTACGTGAGATTCATCTGTACCTCACAGAAATATCGGAGGTGTCCTTCCCTGCAGGTGTCGGTCCCAACCTTGAGGAACTGAAGATCAGGTGGTGTAATGATCTGGTGGAGGTTGGAGCATTGCCAACCACCCTAAAACATCTAGATTTGAGGGGTTGTGGTGCATTGAGGAGAGTAGGAGGGTTGTATGGTCTTGCACAACTTGAGCGGCTGGACATAAGGGGATGTTGCACCCTGGAAGTAGAGGAGTTGCCATGTCTTGAGACTATGTTATCCATGGACACATTACGGCCAATTTTGAGATCTTTGAAGATATTGAAGACCCCGTTGCAGACTTACGACTCGGACGAGAACGAAGAGAACGAAGGGGAAGAAGAGGCGCAGATAACGGCGGCCCTGGATAGGGGTATTTTATCAGATGGCAGTATTTGTCGGAAGCAGAACTAAGGTACGACTATGTGAACATTTATTATAAAAATATTTTAAATATATTTTTCGGCAAAAGCTAACCAGCTTGCTATCGGGCTTTTAATGCACCGATAGCAGCTCCACCATGTCCATAACATACACCATGTCGGACATCCCGATTCCCGGCGACTCAAACTTTTCTATTCAGCGATAGTTTATTTAATGCGGTTTAAGAGTATTAGGGACAATAGCATGATTTCCATCGGTTCCAGTACTTCTCATTTATTATCAGCAGATTCCCATTTGTATTTACCACTCCCGGAGGCCATTTGAATTTGAAATTTGTTTCATACACTTGCGGCATGCTTTCTTTGGCAGGCTCTGTGGAGACGAGATCGATGAGCTCTTGCTGTGGCCATGCTAACGGGGTCTCGGATGGCTGGCATGGCAATGCAATTGCAATGCAGTGTACATTGTAAATACAAGCACACAGATAGCCATTCAAAAGTTCTTAAATCTTCGTCAATCCTTTCAAGTTTATGTTTGAATTTATCACATGTATAGCCATTCTCATCTTTATCTTCTCCTCCTCACAATTCCCATTCTCAGAAAGTAATGGCATTGTCTGGATGAGTGACCTCAGGCCTGCAGCTGCTGCATGTAAGCTTTCCAATCCATCCATTATCTGACCCACGATTATCGCTTTGCACTTGTTGAGAAATTACCCTCTTTTGCAGGTCCAGGAAAGACACGGACCACAAGAACTCAGGCGGAACGCGCAAGTTTAAGGTCGAATTTATTAACTGGCGAGAACATTCAGATTCAGAAAAAGAAGAGCACATCAATAGAATCCATGCCAAGGAACCAGAAAATAATATAGTTATTGTCTTTACTCCATATAAAGCCCTATGCATAAGCGCATCAGGTGATGACGAGCCCAAATATAATACCTTCCCCTCACCCTCCAGGGTTTAATCAAAGCCTCTAACTTGGTACTGAAAATTCCAATTGCCGCATTGCGTTTCAGGGAATTGATGCCATGGCTCGCAGAATCTTGTCAGACGACCTGATGCCATCAGATAAGTCAAGCAAAAGTTGTGTTCCTTGAAGCTTTCCGATTTGGGTGTTCACTGCGATGCAAAAATGGAGAACTTCGAGGTTAAAGGTCGTGTATTCATTTGTCCATTCATCATCCCATTCCAATGTATTTGCAGGAACAAGCACCTGGTAAACATTCAATGAATTGATTCATTTCCAGTAATATTAGTATACAATTTGCCATGGTGGCTGAGCGAAGTAGAATGTGAAACAATAAAATAAAATAATTGAAATCTTATATAACCTAATTATAGTTTGGATAAAGATGGTTCGGATTTACTATACTATTAGAAAAATCTTGTCCATTGTAAACATTCAATGAATTGATTCATTTCCAGTAAATGAATCAATTCATTGAATGTTTACCAGGTCACAGAGAGGGTTTCCATTGTTCCCGACAGCCATGCCACATAATCTACGCACTTACAATCTCCCCCATGCAGCCTCAATTGCTTCACTCTTTCTTCCAAGGCCGCCTAAAAAACTTCCAGTTCTGATAATATCGGCATCCTTTGATATTTCTACGCACTTACAATCTCCCCCATGCAGCCTCAATTGCTTCACTCTTTCTTCCAAGGCCGCCTAAAAAACTTCCAGTTCTGATAATATCGGCATCCTTTGATATTTGGAAGACTTTACCTCTGGATCTGGTTGAACCCAAGATTGCAGAGCGCCACATAATCTGGATCACAATATGCAAAGCTAATGTACAGAGGCAAAGCTTATCTTGTTTAAAAAAAAAAGGATGTCGACAAAGGATATGTAAAAGACTATATGTAACTGGTTTTCATTCATAATACATAGATCAGAGAAGCTCTTTGCTGGTCTCTCAGTGAGTTGCATGGAAGTCGAGGTTTATGTATACAAACTATGTGTGTTTGCATGACATGTCACCAATATCGTTGCGTAGATTGAATGAACCAGTAGAAAACATTAACCCTTTAAAGAGACGATAAATTATAATTAATGGCTTTTCTGGAAAATGTTAAAGATCATCACAAGAAGCCTATATTTTATTGGAATTATCATGTGAAAAGGTGCACTAAGAACATGATAGACAACTCTTAAGTGGAATATTAGAGCTAATAACTTTGTGAAGTAACTTAAATTTGGTTGTCTCCTAGTCAGCCACGTTAAAACCAAAATATATGATTGTTTTTGTCAAATGAATCCAAGTTTGTCAGTGTCAAAGAAATATAGACGTTTTCACTTTTACGAAGAGAAATGAATTTTTATATATATATATTTTAAATCTATTTTTTTCATCCATACATGCAGAAAACGTGAGAAATGAGTAGAATTAGCAGATTATAAACTCGTTTATCAAATAGATAAAGAAGGTAAGAAAATATAATTTATATTATTTTAAGATGGTTCATGAGTTTTGGATCAATATATGGCTAATGAGTAAGAAATATAATTTATATTATTTTAAGATGGGTCATGAGTTTTGGATAAATAGTATGTTTCATGAGTTTGGGATCAAGTGTATTAAGAACATAAATTTTTATATAAGATATATTAGCATTTGCATCATATGTTGTAAAGGAAATTTTGTAAGGTATAAATTGAGGAACAATCGCAATATGGGAATGAGAAAATTTCAATAAGATGCAGAGATGTAGCATAAATGAAATTATAAAACTGTATAAATTGAAGTTGATTTAGGGTGCCTAAGACTATATTTTTTTATTAATTATTGAATTAAGCATATAAATCTCATAAAATTCAACCAACTTATAATTCAGGTCTCTGATATCAAAGTTTGGCTTTGGATCATTAACATGGTGATACCATGTCTCAACCACTAAACCACATGCCAACAAACAAAAGAGGACAAAATGTTACGATCATTACCATAGTAAACGCAATGACTCTACACACAAGAATTTATTCTTTACTGGAAGAGCATATTGCTTACCCATATCCACAAAAGGAATGCAAGGTGGAAAGCATTATGCTGAATAGAGTATTTGGTATTATAACTTTTAGCATTGTTCCAACCAACAAAACTATCTACACATTTTGGAAGATCAAATGGAAATAAGTTTTGAAGAATTCAACCAGAAAACGTCCAAGATCATTAGCACACGTGATTAATGGTACCATGTCCTATGAATCTAATATTTTTATGCTCTTACAATTAAGGGAGAAAACAAGATCCAAAGAATGTATACCACAGGGACCAATAAACAATCTATTTGATACTTCTTGCTAGGCTCAACAAAAACAACATTACATGCTCCTTAAATCCTTCACAGTCAATACAAATGATGTACAACACAAGATTCATGGTGTTGTCAATCAAACAATAGTTCTGACCGAAAATGCCACCAGATTCCTTCAATCTCCTACAGTGATTAATGCACCAAACATACGTGTACCAACTACAACGACTTATATCATTTTACTGATGTTGTCATGTCAAAATCAATGTGATACAATTAAGTCACCTTTAAGCAGAAACTCATTGCAATTTCTATACAAGGTTGTTTGTCCTATCATTACTCATTCTAACTAAAATAACTTTAGTGCTCACAATTAACACATGGACCACAATTTGTAATTATGATGTATTTTTGTAGAATAAATCTTCCACAATAGCCTCAAGAAAGGATGCAGATTGGTGTTGGACTATTTGTCTTGGATAAGTTTAAACTGTGCATACATAATTCACTCATACCAAGGGATAGTTGAACGGTTAGACATTGCCAACTCATAGAAGTTGCCTAAGATTTGTAAGTTCAGATCTTTGTATTTGTTTGCAACAACTCTATAGACTTACCCTCAAAATTATGGGAAGACTTTAACCTTGAAAATGTGCCAAGTATTCTCACAAATCTACCTTCCAAATGTCCTTAAGAGGATTCAAAATAAACCCATCGTTTGTGCCCTAGTGGGTGTCTAGTTAGGGCATCAATGTTCAACCTTAAATTCTTGGATTAGCTTCAGGAATTAGGCTCCAAATGCTTGCTTCATCCACAGACCAGTCAATTACCTTTTACTATAATTTTGTTTCAGCATTGGAGCTCAATGTGCATAGATTTATGCCTTCAGTCACTGAGATAAACTGGTGTATGTGCTCAGAAAATGGAATCTAAATGCCTAGCGAAAAACACAGATATCAAATAAGTGTCATTGGGACCCACAAATTACTTTAGCGAAGATGTAATTAAGTGGATTTTATTCTCATAGGAATGCATCCAATTAGAAGGAGAATGCTAGTTTAAACAATTGTGGATATGTAGAATGAAGACTTTGAAAGCAGGGTAGAGGAATAAAGATTTACCATTCACATTAAGAAGCATAAAGATTATAGAAAAATCACATTATTTTACCATTCACATTATTTTAAGTTAAATTGGATTTTTTATATTAGCAATAATTTTGTACATAGAATACATCCAGAGAATTATTAACGACCTAGGGGAAGCAGATGGTCTATTAAGAAGACGAAAGTATGGTGTGGAGTCATGATGTATGCAAAAATTAAAAGCTTAAAAAGATTAAAAAAGGGTTTGTGCCAAAATGTTTGCATTTGTAACTGGAAATTCATTTGCCTTTCTCAAAGTAGAGGGAAGACAAAAGCAAGTGAAGCGAGTGAACAAGGTGGAAAAATTGCTTAAGCATCGTGCTTTCCATTGGGATTTGAAGAAGCTAGCAGAGCTTGAGTGAGGTCGACTTCGTCACTTCTTCCCACTATTCTTTAGGGGTCGCTCATCTACCAGTTTCACATCTTGGATGATGGGAACTAGTCCCTAGTTGCACAATTAATATTTTAGCTTTTCCCTTGATTTTGGAACTCAAATAACCTTTATCATCATGCTTCCACGCGGAGTTAAATTCTTTGACATAATATGTTTTGTCTTGTTTTTTTTTTTTTTGCCTACTTGTTTTGTCCACATGGCAATGCTGAGTTTTTCTAACACCCACTTTTTTTGTCTCCTCCTTAGTGTGAGGACACTCATGCAGATTTATGTCCCATTTGCCCAACCACTTTTTATTTTGCTTCATCCATGTCTTTTTCTGTCGACTTAGCTCTTCTTTGAAAACCTACTTGGACCATTGGTGCTTATCCATATTTTCAACCTTTGGTAGGTAACTTAGCAAATGAATGATCGTTGAAGCCCCAATTGGAAACATACCAACCTAAGCTAAAACTATATCATATGGAACTATTGATTTGAATTTGAGGCTACTTGTTATTAGATTCTTTTAGATTCTTTCTATTTGCCGCCATTTTGGGCTTGACATGTCACTCCCCCATATCTCACAACCTTAGAGGATCACTAGCACCACTAATAAACCAGAGGGTTTTCTTAGTCTTCCAATCCCATAATTCTGCTTGCCTACATTTGTTTTGAAGAAGGTAGGAATCTTTGCACCCTTGTTAGATTCTCTTTGATCCATGTCTCCCAACTGAGCCTATAGTGGAACTCAATTCTTAAATAATTGTACTCATCTACAACCTCCAAGGGTTTCCCTCAAAGAGAAAAGTAACATGTTTTTTCTTTCTTTTCGATAGAAAATCATGACTTTAGTTTTGTTGGTATTTACTTGCATTCCCACATCTTGACAAAAGAGTTCCAGAGCTTTCAAGTGTTTTCTCAAACCTAGCTAGATTTAGCAATAAAGATAAGGTCATTTGCATATAAAAATAGTTTCACCATATATCTTACTAATTGGATGCCTTCTCCTTAATTATTGCTTATCCACTCTTCAAGCTTATCAATATATAACTAAAAAAGTTGAAAGAAAGAAGAT
Organism: Pinus taeda; assembly: GCA_000404065.3. NCBI lineage: Eukaryota > Viridiplantae > Streptophyta > Pinopsida > Pinales > Pinaceae > Pinus > Pinus taeda. Next base: position 278,092 of record APFE030527394.1, read on the forward strand.
ATCTTGTTTGACTCTTCTGTAACTGCCAAAACATTTAGCCATTAAAAAGTTGCTGAGAAAGAGAAAGAGTATGGCGAGCCAGATGCATTAAAAGACCTTTAACCAAATAGTGTACCACTATCACGTTGAAAAGTTCCCACTCTCATACAAATAATTAATATTTTCTTTTATAAATAGAGATTCGATGTCGATTGTGCCAATATGTAAGATCAGGTTGGGCAACGAGAAAAATTGTGGAGCTCATTGTTGTTGAACTTGTGAACCCAAGGTGAAATTTCATGGTGATTCCTAATGTATCTATGAACTCTTAAAGTGGAAACACATGAGGTTGAGTGGCATCTTAGCATTGTTCAATGTTTAATCAATGCAGAGTGCTCAAGAAGCCATGTTACATGACATGACAACAGTTCTAAAAATGTACGCGTGGCATCGTAATTCAATTCAGAAGATAGTGGGACTTCGTAATTTGTCTTTTGACTGAACCACAACATGGTGCAGATATCATACAGAAAACCTTTAATTAAAGCCAAAGCCACCCACAAGCTTATTGTTTAACAGATACGGACCACCCTCTTGGATCTCAAATCCAAATTTCGCCATTGTTTAGTGTCATAGGGCACAATCGCTCCAAAATTTTAAATCTGGTCATATAACATTGGATCTTTTTTTCTCGGAAAATTTGATTCACACCAATAAATAAATAAATCTCCATAACTCTGCTGCCAAACAAACAAATTACAACACCTTAACACAATGAAATACACAACACACATGAAATACATAAAATCAAACACTCAACTAATCTATTTACATAGAATAATTAAACTCAATACTCTCTCACATCTTCCTGGCCCTTTCGTGAAGGAGTTAGGCCATAACAGACTTTGATACCATGATAGAAATTGAGAGATGAGCAGAGAGAGATTGAGCACAACAGAGATCACACTATGATATTATTCATCACAACAGTCACATATATAGGACAAAACACACTAACTTCGACACATCTAGATCGTTACTCTAACTCATTATATAAGAATCAACAACTTCTAGACTGGTGCTTGGGAACTCACAATGACAATTACATATGACATGGAAGCATTACTTCCAATAACTGGAACATAAAGTTTTCTTCTTGTTTTCAAGATGCAATGATAATAATTAGTAGTGACAAATTTGAAAGAATTATTGCAACCTTTTAAGAGTTTTGGGATGTGCAATTAACTCTCAGTCATTTAAATGGATATTATGGAGAACAATATGATAAAAAACAATTGGTGTGGATGAGTATAAAGATTTTATTGCAATATTTTAAAAGTATTTTGTATATTGAATTTGAAAAAAAAAACTTATTATAGATTTTCAAAAATTAAACTCAATCATGGTATACTTTTAATGATTCATCTAAGGATGATTCATCTTTGTTCATGATGACATTTGGAATGTCCATGCTCCATAATTTTCCTATTTTATTTAGGCTTTGTAATTTTTAAAGATCATTATCACCCATCATTTTTTTGGGTGAGCTAGAGGTTTATGTTTATCCCATGAATAATATTGGAATCAATACATTGTTCTCATGGTATTAGTCAAATCGCAATGAAAGACACTACACTAAGGAGTTGTCTTTAGTGCGGTTTTTTGGAAGCTTTTACGGTGGCTTTTTCCGGTCTAATTTCCCTAAAATCCGGCAGGAATTTATTGAAATCACAATTTTGATGGGTAATCCTGTGCAATCCAAGTGCCCAGGGTTTTTCAGGGTGTTGAATCCATATATAGAGTCAAAAAACTAGCTTAAATAACACAAATAGAGATTTCACCTCAATTTTTTTCCACCAGTGGCACCGGAAAATCCAAAAAATCGCACTAAAAACAACTCCCTACACTAAACTTATATAGAGCACAAACACCTTTTTAATGGGAAAAATATTGAAAATTACAATTTATTAAAGATTCTATTGAGAAACGAATACCTTTTTAATGTGAAAATGATTGAAAATTACAATTTATTAAAGATTCTATTGAAAAAGTTTGCACAATTAAGAGAAAGAAAATGCAAACAAGAAATTAAAGATAACTAAACTTCTTTTTAAGTCACCACTTTTAGAAATTTCACTAAACAACATGTGTCATAAGAAATAAAAGAATATCTAAAATGCATTTGAATTCCAAAATGAAAATCAATATTGAGTCCAATTTATCTATAGCAATATCTCTAAGATAATGTTTATTTTGTTGTTGTAGACATTTTTACACTTAAAAAATTTCATCATGAAAATGTTTTGGTACATGTTTAAATTCCAAATTCCAAATTAATATTTGAGTCCCTTGTATCCAGTGTAATCCTTATGAGATGGTGTTTGTTGTAGTTAGTTTTACAATTAAACAATTTTGTCATAAAAATGTTTTGATACCAGTTTAAATTCTAAATTGCAAATCAATATTTAAATCCTAGTATCCCTGACAATAATGGTTATAAAATCAACTTCTAAGACAGTTTTTATTACAAGTAATTTTTACCCTTAAACAACTTCATCATGAAAATATTTTGTTACCGTTTTCATTTTCGATAAAACAAAGTAAAGGAGTTATTTAACTGAAGTAAAGAAGTTCTTCCCTCTTATTTACGAACTCTAGTTGCTCTTTCAAATCTACATGTATATAAATTACAATTTAACAAATCACAATTTCTTTACGGGTTCTTTTACATCATCAAGGCCAATAGTTAGTGATAAAAATCTTAGTTGTGTGACATTTAAGTTAGTGTTGTCTTGTTAGTTGTTATCGATGAAAAGTAGAATCTCTTTTTCTAAGGTTTTCGTAAAAAAAATAACAAAATAAAATAATTAAAAAGAAGAAAAAGATATGTAAATAACCAACAACAATCAAATTATCCAATTCCAATATTAGAAAATCCAAAAAAAACTAAAAACAACTCTTAACAATGATACTAAACACAACACTGCTCAATGCCTGCATGTGGTCCTGTAGCCCTAGTGGTTGGGACGGCTGGCTTATCACCTCCCCACCTAGGTTCAACTCTAGCTGCATGTTGGCTGCTTAACATCATATTGTACCTATTCTGCTTCGCTGCTTCGGAAGCAGCTTATCGCTTAACAGCATATTGTACCTATTCTGCTTCGCTGCTTCAGAATCAGCTTATCGTGTCTATCACGCTTCTTGTACATATGATATAATATAACTGGATTTATCAAGCTTCTTCCAAGAAACTAACCCCCTATTTTCTAAAAAAAACGCTACTCAATGCTAATCGACGCAGCCACAACCACATCATATTACTCGATAACAATAGTGCTAAACGCCTTCCTGAGGTGTCACAACTTGCATGATACTGGGTATTGGACCTCACTCTTGTACTCACTTCCTCTGGTCGATACTCCCTTTCAGAGCATCAAACTTGGTTTCCATTAATCGATCTGATTGCCTGCCCGCTCCCTTACCACTTATTACAATATTGCTTATGTTCATCCAAATTCCAATGGGGCAACCCACATCTTCTCTCCTATTTTGGGAGAAAACATTGGTGTGAAAGCAACGTAGGACTCAAATTAAAGAGTTATCATTGTTTTCAAAAATACTCAAACCATTCTCTTTTTCTACAATTCATGTATATATTGATATTAAGTGTTGGTTAACCAATTGTTGGGCAATTTATTAGCCTCTTTTGCTTGTCCATGTTTAGCAGTTTTTGGATTTTTTTTGTTGCTGGAGGATGTATGGGATAAATTTATTTCTAAGATACATTGTTTGAGTCTTGTTTGTTGACTCATTGTCATGCAAAGCAAATAATTAATTTTAAAAAAAAAATATTTGCGGAAGATGCATTGAATATTCAAAAATAGTTTCATTGTAAGATGACTAGGGTCCACTTGGTTGCAAAAAGGGTTATCTATGGCTTAGAGTGAACCATGTCATGTCAATGGATAAGCTCCACCTCAATTGTATCTTTTTTCTTGCGAAATTTATTTGTTGTAAGTATTTGATACAATTATGTTACACTGAAATTAGCTTTTTCTACATTGTACTCAATTTTAGAAGACAAATAATTAAAAAACTAGCATACCCTCTAAGCAAGGGAACGAACACCAAAGAGTAAAAAGGTTAAATTTTGATTATATGTAAATGTATTGAATGCAAAATTAACAATTCACTTAAAACAAGTGTTGCAAGAGAGGAAAAAGTATGTCACCAACAGTAGGTCACCAACAATAGGATGACTTACACTTCTCATGGAATAATCAAATGCAATTAAAACATTTATTACTCACATGCACATATATGTGTTTATATGTATGTGTAACACACAAAGTCCTTGTATGAATGATTTTAGTTTCCAAAATCCTATCATTGTATAAATGATTTTAGTTTCCAAAGTCTTGTCATAATGCTTACCAACAATAAAGCAAGTATAAGAAAGTACATTCATCACTTTACTTTTATATATTATTTTATTGATCTGACAATCCAACAATAAATCAGGTGTAAGAAAGTACATTCATCACTTTACTTTTATATATTATTTTATTGATCTGACAATGCTATATAATGCAATTATTGACCCTTCATGTGGAGGTGCAAGTGTGAACATTGTGAATCTTCCCATGAAATTGTATGTCACCCATGAAAATGTCACGATACATAATGATGATCTATTTCCTTGTACACCAATAGTCATTGGAATATTCTCTTTATATGTCACCATTTTATTGTTCCTAAGAGCTCCATTAAAAACTCTTTGGCATTCCTAATTTGAGTTAGTAATTTGATGAGTTTACTGATAGTGATTTACAAGCCCATAATATTACATAGACCATAGTATTTGTTATAGTAAAACCTATTTAAAATTTTGAAAAAATCCATTATAAAATACCCAATTTAAATCCATCTTAATTTTAGGGTTATACCTGTTAATATAAATAAATTGATTAAATTAAATATATAAAAACTCTCTGCAATAATAAACTTACCTACCTACCTACCTTCAGCCTGGAGTACACTGTAAAATTGCTTCTGCTTGGCTAAGAGCTCGTCTTCCTCGTAAGGAAACAGGTTAACGACCCAAGACCTAGAGGCATCTACTAGGAGTGAGAGCCTGCTCCTTTAAGGACCACCAACAGGGTTAATCCAGGTGGCGTGGTTTTCCTATTTAACAGTGATGCTTCTGCTTGGCTAAGAGCTCGTCTTCCTCAGACGTAAGGAAACAGGTTAACGACCCAAGACCTAGAGGCATCTAGCAGGAGCGAGAGCCTGCTCCCTTACGGACCACCAACAGAGTTAATCTAGGTGGTGTGGTTTTCCTATTTAACATTGATGAGTCAAACCCGCATTTAAGGATAGCAAACATAAATGGATGTCCTCACTGTAATTTTTTCCACTTTTGAAAAAAAAAACATACCTACCTACCTACGTAATTATATTTTTAAAAATAAATTTATTATATTTATTATTACTTCCCTTTGTAATTACCAAGCATAAATAAATTTAATATATTTATTATTGCTTCCCTTTGTAATTACCATGCATTACTCTCGCATCCGAAAACAATAACAATGCCTTCCAACCTGAATAAGGAAAATTGAAAATCCCCCTTGCCAATATACCATGAATGAACAACGGTGACACCAAGTCAAGTCAATGCACCATTACCTTTAACCAGGGTAAGAGAAAAAATTGGATATTCCATGAAGGCACCAAGTCAAGTCAATACACCATTATCTTTAAACAAACGTAAAAAAGTGTGGGATTTATCTTCACCATGGATTCTCCGCGCACTACTAGAATTGCTAGAGAAATATAAGTAACAAAAATTATGATTAAGCAAACTGTAGCAAAGGCGTAGTCTAACTACATTGTTTTTTTATGGGAAAATCATGAAAATTTTCCCATTAATACTAGAATTGTTAGAGAAATATAGGTAACAAAAATCAAGATTAAGCAAACCGTTATTTTGGCAGGGAAAATCATGAAAATTTTAGTAGTATTTAAAAGAAAAATGGCAAGAATTATTGTAAATTTGGGTTAAAGTTGTTAAACTTCAAGATTTTAGGTGTTTTAAAAGTTTTTGATGGCCTTGAATCTATTATCACTTTAAAAACATGAATTACAAAATTTGTTGAAATTTTTTCTGGGATTCCAATTAAAAATAACCAATCCACCTAAAAAATTTATTCACAACAAAAAGTTGCCACCATATTTATTTTGTGTCCGAACAAAAGCATTGATATGATGTTGATAAGACAAGGGCAACTTCCTCTGTGCAGAGAAAAGAATATTTGAACAGCCGTGTACCCAATGCTAGAGTTGAGATGTCGCTTCTGGCATACAAATATATAATATTTTTTTAACATAAATGAGATTTCACTGTAAAGATCGGTTGAAATAATGAGCTGTTTAAAATGGGTCGAAAGCTCTTTGAAATAAGATAAAGCAATGTCGGTGGGTAGAAAAAGATGCGTACATTTAAAGGTGAGGATCCAAGAACTGACTTGAATGCAGGTGGGACAATTTCATAGCGTTTGCTGAAAGCACTTTCGTACAGTTTAAAAACATTATTGTACTAAAGTATTATGTTATAAGTGCGGAAATGTGGGGATTTAAAGTATTATGTTATAATAATTTTATTTTTTATTT
>APFE030527398.1:0-16271 GCA_000404065.3 Pinus taeda
AGGAGTCTAAGGGGTCATAATATAACCAAGCCAACCTAACAATAATAATATAAAGGCACAAAAATAACAATAGAGGGATTCTAAGGGGCACAATAATAACAATATGGAGATAATAGGGGCACAGCAATAAGAATAAGGGATACAATGACAATAGTAATGGGGGAAGCACTAGTATTATAGGGACCTAACACTTAGTCATATATGTATATGTGGATGTGCAACTTTACGCATGTTGTCATTATATTAATTATTCCTAAATGCTTATGAATGGATACCAGGTGAAGTCAAGCCAATCATCGATGGATGTAATCCATGTTTTTATTTCTTGTACTTGAGCTCCACATATTTTATGGCTATTAATTATACACATCATCGATCTCTCATGATTTTTATCTAACCCTCTGAGTTTGTAACAAGTGCTCAATGGAATTCTTCACTGTTTCGCTAGTACCAATTGGTGCGCATTTTATCCACCTTAGCGTGGATTTATCTTCATGGTAATGACTATGTAGATATCTCGAATAGGTGACCTTGCTTCTTAAAACCCTTTCTGAAGGGTATCATGTTAGTTTCCTCCCTCTTGTGGTGAGGAAATATTTTATTCAATGGTTATGCACATAAATTAATTGTTACATCGAAGAAATCGGATGAGTAATTGGCCAAGTTTATGGGATTAGAAATTTAACCATGTTTTACAGGCCTGTAGCCTACCATGTTACAACTAATTTGCCTCTCTTGGTATGATTTGATCATGGCCTAAAGTCCCAAATAGTCTAACAACTACCTTATAAACACTTCAGATAAATGCTCGAATGCCTATAATATTTCCTATGTTGTTTCTCATAGCGTCATTGGGAGGAGGTTATGATTTAGTTCATTTCAGATTGTATTTGGAAGCTTAGGAATTCTACGTTGTATATGGCAGAGTTTACTTTCTATGGTATCCAATGGAGGTCCTAAAAAATTCACACAAATAATTACCCAACTTAATCATGGGTGAGATGGAAGACTGTGTTATTTCCAAATATTTCTGTTATTGTCGGTTCCATAGAACTTAATAGTAAGGATTATGAATTATACATATACTTATGGTTGTTTCCTTTTGACAAATAGAAGAAAATAAGACATACATCTTCCTATTAAATAGCACATTGTTTGCTGACTATACAAGTCTTATGTATACAATGGTCTCTATCTTTTTTCATGGCTGGTTCACTGATATGAACATACGTAGATGTAGAGTAGGTTCCTCTTTTCTTTGTAGTAGACTCATCAACCTTGATAGTTATTCTTTAGACTATGAAAACTGGAATACCGTTTATTCTTCCTTCAGTGTCACTAATTACGCATTTCTTAGGATCATGGTAGAAAATCATTCAACAAATGGTTGTCCTAACAATTGTTATGCATAGGGAAGCAAAGGAAGCTAAAAAAAAGTATTCTAACAGTCTACAAAAAAATTGCAATGTATTTATGAACCAAAGGGTCTACATTAGCCCTTGATGCTCATTCCCCTTGTCATTCTCAACTTTGTTTCTACAGGAGAATTTCGAGTTGGGTGTCACCACATACTTGAACTACGAAACATCTATCTTCTCAAAGGATTCATACGCAGATCTTTGTTGCATACTTTCATCACCCTTCTGGTATGGTGTTTACTCATATGCATTTCCTTTCTACCTGAAAGGGTTATCCCATTTTGATCTTTACAACATTTTGAACCTTAGGGGAAACAAAGAAAGAACCTCTATTTCAATGTTTAAAATTTGTCCAAATTCATATTCCAAGAGATGTTATTATCAAACCTGTCATCGATTTCAAAGTAATGATTTTCTATTTTGGTCTTGAAATAATCACTAAGATCCTCTGAATTGCAAGCTTGATCACTAAGATCCTCTGAATTGCAGGATTTTTCCTCATCCTTGTTGCTTGTGCATTCTGGGTGTTCTCCTGTTGTAGGAACCACTTTATGTTCCTGATGTATGTTGTTGAGATTACCAAGGCCATTTTATTTTTCAATTGTAGCAGTACTTTTATGCTCAAATTTCAAATAACAAACAACTGTCTCTATATGTTTCTAATTCTAAAAAACATATTTCAAGTCACCAATATTTATAACCTCTTGGTCAATGGATTGTTTACTTATGAAACAATCATCTCGCTATGCATGTTGTGTGTCATCTAGGATAGGGGATCTCATTGAATCCAATTCTACATTGTTTCCATGGCAATCATTAGCCCCCATATCAATATTTTCACCATGAGTATCATCATCCACATCATAACAAGGGTCTTCATCAATTTTTTTGGAATTCAGTTTTTCTTCACTTTTAATTCACAAAATTTTCCCTCAATGGTATTAATTTTGGTGCCCTTGGGAGAATCATAATTTTTCTATCTATTTGTTGGCTTCTCCTCTCTGTTCACATCACTTTTCTTGCCCATTATGCAACATGGAGGTATGTTACGGGAACTATTGTTAGCAATAGGGAGGGAGGATAGATTTATCTCTGGAGTGAACAACATTGATCAATCAAAATTGTGGGCATAAGTTCTCCTTCAAAACAACAAATTCATTATTAGAACTTGAAGTACAAATATAGGAAGTCTCATGTTTCTCTCCCTAACTTGAAGCATCAATTTTCTAATTTGTGTGGAGAGCATCATTACCTTATTTCAAAAAATTATCATCTTTATAGTGGAACTCATGAACACCTAAAAATTCCATCATGCCTAATTTTTTTCCATAAATAATTGGAATAACATGAATTCCTTCTTTATTAAAAAAGACTTCTATTCAAGTCAAAGACACAATGGTTATTTTTGCTACCCCACAAGATAGGACATGCATGCATTGAAAAAATGACCCATAGTTGACATTTTTGTTGTCCAAGTACCTATCCACTCCATGTCAGTGAAGCCGACTTGCATGAAACTATCATTCCTTACAAACTCTAGACCAAATTAGGAAGTTCCTTTAACATATATGATGATCCTCTTCTTAACTTTCCAATGCCAAAGTTTTGGATAAGTAATAAGCCAAGAAACAATACTCACGTAATAGCTTAAGCCTGTTATGGTAGTTATTGGATACATAAATCTGCAAACGAATTGTTTATATGAAGTTTAATTTACATGCTTCAAGTCTTCCCTTGCAGTCAACTTAGGTCCATCTAATTCTCCTTTTTCCAAACTTCAATATCAATACAATAGTGCAAAAGGCCAAGGTTAGTATTATTAAATTCTCTACCTAGATGTGCTTTAACCTATTCCATTGATTAATTTTTTCTACTTTTGATTAGAAAATCATCAAAATAAGTTTATAAGGTCATCATCTTTAACCTCCACAAACAAGTTCGATCAAAGGGATTCTGTTTGAAACTTGTAGCTATAGGATGCTCATCAATCATGAAAATGCCATGCTTTAGGGGCTTGCTTCAAGGCACAATGTATTTTTACCAACATGCAAACCATATGTTCTTTTTCGTTCATGGGAAAGTCTTGTGGCAATTTCTTACACACTTATTCAAACATATCTCCATTAAGAAAATAATTTTCAACATCCATCTAAGATTTCTTCTATCTACACTAAGTAGGAATATATAAGATTGTTCTCACAGTAATCATCTTCATTGAAGGAGAAAATGTTTCTTCGGTAAATTCCTTCATTTTGCACAAATCCCTTTGCAAACAATCTGCTCTTATGTTTTTTTGTCAATACTCACATCATCCTTGTACTTGGTCCTATAAAGCCTACTTACAACCTATTTCTTGTTTCCCTTGAGGTAAGTTTTGAATTTCCAACATAGTTGTTCTTCATTCTTTATTTCTACTTGCTTCTCCATGCCTCCTCTGGTTTCATATTTTTAACAGCCTTGGTTAGACTCCTATTCATCAAAATTCAAATACACAAATACTTCTGCCTAAAAGGTATTAGTAAGACCTTTCTCTTTTAGCATGCTCCTTGCCTTCTGATTCCATATGCCTTATAATATCTGTAAAAACATTAATAGTGGCTTGTTGGGTTGGTGAAAGGAGTGAGCTATAATTACCTCCAACAAGGTTCCAAGTCACATCAATGACACTTATGCTTTTGCTTGTGTATTGAGCATATGTACTTTTTGGGGCCAAGCGCAAGTGCTGAGCAACCTCTGTAGAATAGATACCCCCTTCTTGTGTTTTATTACCCAAAGGACTCCAATTTAACTACTTTCAACTGGTTGCAATACTAGTAAACTCCCTCAAATTGGAGATGGACAAGTTGTCTTCATTGGGAAAATTGGATTACTTGTAAAATAAAATACAACATATGTATAAGATTGTGGATATTTTCCACCATTATCTATATTTAGTTTCTTTAATTATTTCCATGTTTCCACTACCTTTCAACTATTTCTCAAAAAAATTAGGACACCTCAAAATTTGATGATCTTTTTCTAAAAAAACGCTACCCAAATTTTTTATTATAGTCCTCCATAAAAATCAGGAAATACTTGTAGCCTCCAAGGATTATGCATAGGACTGACGATGAAGATCACCATCCACTAGCTCTAAAATATTTCTTTTCCTACCAAGATGTCACCTTATCAAATTTCTCTTTATGCTCTCTGACTAAGTGTAGATTGTGATCTTAGTATGAAGCACTCCTACTTTGTAAGGTTTCTTTTTCAGATATTGTTATGTTATTGATTGTTTTAATAAAATTATACTAGCCTTTTATCTGATGATTTAATGCAATGAATATGAGTTTTTGTTTTAAATCTTAATATCTTGTTCTAAGAGAAGTTACCATGCCCATGAGATCTTTGTTTATGCAAGATGTTATATTAAAAGAAAATGCAAGATTTGTTTCGCTCTCATTGCTACTTGTATTGAATACATTTATTCTGCTTCTCCTTCCCCTTATCATGTATAATTACATTTCTTACAAGTTCAAGGGGTTTCTGACTATAAAGGATCTATAGTGAATGCCTATGAAAAATAAATTTTATGGTGCAGTAATTCAATTATAAATTCACAATACATGTCGAGTAAAAAAGGATGGCCATTGATATGAATAGAAGAGTGCTTACCCATATGTCCTTTTCTCTGGTCTATGAGGGTGCAATAATAAAATTGTGGCTTTTCTTGCATTACATTCATATTGGATTGTTATTTAGTAGACGACAATATGCATTAGATTCCTTTCGATGATGAGCTTTGAGAACGTAATTAGTGGTACAGGATGCCACCAAAATGGATATATAGTTACAGAAGTTAGCACCATTCATATTAGCTGTAATGTTAACCTAGCCAACCAAAGGTAAAGGGAAAGAGTGAATCCAAGGTCCAATATTTAGTAAGAACTTGGTAAATTTATATTCCATCACACTCTTGCTATCCTACTACTAGAAGCCTAAAACAGGTTCATGGAAACATGCAATTACATTATGAGTATTCTTATGCAGAGAATATATTATAGTTGACCACCGATTAGCCATCTAACTGTATGGTTGGGATTTGAAGACGGAAGGGGTCCTAGGAGGTGATTTTACAACCTAATATGAGCAACTAAATTCTCGTGGAGAAGTGAGGATGTGAGGAGTTCTTACGGGAGGTTCATGAGGGTCGTCCATTTACAACATAGTTATTTAGTCATATTCTTGTTTTGTTGAAACTTGACCCTTGGTATATGCTAATATTAGTAGTACTCATATTGTGCAGTGTTATAAACCATTCACTAATAGTTAGTGTTTGAAAAAGAATGCTTAGAAGATAGAAAAAGAGATTCTTATCTATGTCATTAGCTAAATCTGCTAAAAGTAAGATACTCGTGGATCATATGGGAATTATATTTAATAGATGGGCTGGTTTTCATTTATTTAAGGTTATTTCCTAGTGGTGTTAAAGAATTATTGTTTTTTCAAAGCTATACGGTTACAAGAGTGCACAGGTTGTTATTATAGGTGCTTCCTTGAATCAAGCAAGCAACGATTTTGGGCAGATCAGAGTAGATGTATAAATAAATTTGTTTCAAGGTTATTCATTGCATTCATCTGGTTGTTGCATGCTGGTTCTCTTTTCTTGGATTTCTTGATATTCATGTTCCATAGTTTGCACCTGTATAGGCTATTCTGTTTTAACTTTTTTTTTATGTGTTTTCATTGCATTATGGTTTCTACTGTTGGATCATAACTATGGAAGTTATTTTTGAATCAATTCTTGATATGAAACATTTCTTTCCATGATAATTAGTTTTTGAAGGACTGATTGGTTATTCCTTGCTAACTATTTGGATTTGTGATAGATATTATGAGTTTTTAAGTGAAGTACTGGCATACACCACTCTACATTTATTTTTACACAGTCCCTCATTATGTATCTAATTTTTCTGAGGAGTTATACTTTCAATGTCCTTATTCAGCCTCCCTATGTAGTCCCTAGCATGGGAGTAGGCTGTAATGTTTTCTGGAAGTTGTTTGCAAGAATTATCTTTGCAAGCGTTAAATACACATTTAGAAGATTCGTAAGGTGGATCTTAGATTTTTTTGATCTAATTGAAGAATTCCCTCATTATGTATCTAATTTTTCTGAGGAGTTATACTTTCAATGTCCTTATTCAGCCTCCCTATGTAGTCCCTAGCATGGGAGTAGGCTGTAATGTTTTCTGGAAGTTGTTTGCAAGAATTATCTTTGCAAGCGTTAAATACACATTTAGAAGATTCGTAAGGTGGATCTTAGATTTTTTTGATCTAATTGAAGAATTCACTTAAGGGAAATATATGTCCATCGGGTGCGGTTCTATATGCTGGACTTTCAACACAAGCATTTGCCAAATTAACACTATTATTTTGTCTTGTTTGATTGATATTATTAAGAGGGTTGAATGATTTTTTGGGAAAGCTAATCAACATTTCTATTATCATTTACAAAACACTATATAAAAGAGCTACATAAATATTGTTCGAGTTATGTAATCTATTTTATAATCCCATGCAAAACCCCTTATCTTCACATCAAGAACAAAATAAGTAAGGAAACCGATATCTGCATGAGATATATGACCTTTTTTCTTATTATATTATTTATAATTTCTTAATGTTGTTTGTCTTGAGTTTGTGTTCACAATTTAAGAATGATACTTGCTTATTACCAATATAAAAATTGTCTGAAGAAATAATTGAATCAGGAAAAGTGGTTTCTTGCTTTTTGTCTACCAAAACTTCTATAAGCTCTACCATTTCCTCTGTCCATTTTTATCTGACCTAAAAAATATTTGTTTTCAATAACCTTAATCACATATGAGATTATTAATCATTTCATGTCCATATCCATAACATGATTTACTATTGATCATGTTTTTATTTCATTTTGACTTAGTATTCCTTTCCTAATTAGACATAAAATTAAAACCTTTTTCCGTTCATATTATTCTCCAAGTTGATTTAATTGTTGTTGAATCCATGATAATGCCTATTTGGTGACTGAAACCCATATGAAAAAAGGTTTTAGTTAAATATGAAACCAAATAATTATATGGTAAAAGCCACTAATGGACAAGATTATGGTGGTGTTCTCCTGGTATTTGCATGTCCTGGCCTATCTCAAGAGTCAGACTGAACTGCAAAAACTGATAAAGGTATAAATGAAGGGAGAATGGGTCCTTCGAAGAAGATTGGATGACCTTGGTCTCTTAAAGAATGTAAGCTGTTTCAATTCTGATGAAGAAATGATTTCACTTCAGAACATTTTTCTATTTTTCCTTTCCTTCCAAGTGTGACATATAGGAAGGCAAGCAGCATTACAAATCCCGTTCACAACATTGTATAACCTAAAATGAAGAAGTGATATTATGAGAAAAGATTTCTTGCAGTTATTCACTCGGAAGAGAAAATCATTTTCCTATTACTGATTTTAGCATGGAAAGGGAATGGTAATGATTGGTCTTTAGAGAACCTTCCTTTGGACTATTCTCAGCCCGATTTATGTATTTTCCTTGTGCCATCGTTAATTGTTTGTCTATTGTTTTAGGATAATTATAGCATTCAGTAGAGCCATTGATTTCAACGACTTTATAAAAGTAGCTAGGGTGCTGATTTCATGAAGTTTTGCAAGCATATAGGGTGTTGACTTCAAGGAATTTATACCAAAAGATAGGGTGTTGATTTAAAGGATTTTCTCCAACAATATGGGTGTTGATTTTAAGGAATTTATATGAGAAGACTTGGTGATTTTTTAAAGACTAGTCACGACGCAATTTTGGAATTCATTTCCTTTTTCATGTTGGCTTGATTAGACGATTTTCTTATCCATCTGCTATAGATGTTGATTAAGGAGAGCTCTGTTATTTGGCTAGATGTTTTCTTATCCATCTGATCTAGGTGGTAATTAAGGAGGCCTTTATGCTTTGGATAGAGATTTTATTAGCCTTTTTTTGGGTTTGAGTATATGATCCTGCATGGACTTAATTTGGTTCAAGTTATATTGGAAATATGTGTTGAATAACTCCATTTTTGTTTATAAATGGAGGAGAGGGGAGTATAGGTTTTCACTATCCTTGAGTATTAACATTCCTTTTTATCTTCTATATTTCACATCTTTCTCACTTTCATACCAAATTATACAGCTCATTGCAAAATTAAGTGTTGGGGGCTCATTTTGCTAGTTACTTGATTGTATCTATTGAAAATATTTTCAAATTGTCTTGCAAGCTGGTGTCAACAAGCTTGTTGGTCTTGTCGGAGTGGCCCTTGGCCCAAAGGGAAAAAATGTTTTTTTGGGGACTAAGTATGGTTCTCCTAATATTTTCAATCATGTTGTGACAATGGCTAAGGACATAAATTGTAGATGTGGGTTGTAAATTTTTTATATTCTATAATAGTTTTCCTTGCCTAAATGTCTTACTATCTTATAACTCGGAAGAAAAAATCTCACAAATCATAGACAACATATTCCTATTTTGATGATCTACGTGGTCTATGGAGTAGCCATAGTAGAGTAATGAATTAAGCTTTAAACAGGTGAAAACAAGACTTATGTGCCAAATCTTTATGAGTCAAGGTAAATTTTTATTACGAGTCTAGTTAATGCATTTCAATGATGCACCCTACTTCTGACATGTTGAATTAGAGGACCTAGTTGAAAATATTTTGGGTAGGTTGGTAAGACATGATGCAACAAAGACAAATGATTCAACTGGTGATTGAACTATGTAGTTGTGCTAGGTTTAATAGCTGAAGGTGTGAATGTAATTTATTTGTCCCTATTATTGGCTTAAGTATTTATTCATTTTTATAGGTCCTTATGGTGGTTGCAGCTTACTTATTTATCTTCTGAATTTTCAATGCTTCAGTAGGATCAAGATAGTATCTGAGTGGGAAAATAGCCTTTTTGAAGATGATATTGTGATTGTGTTGTCAACTGGTATGATCTAGTCGGAAAAAACCTAATAGATAAAGCTTTTTAGTATTTTTAAGATTTGTGAATAAGAATTTGAATCATAAACATGTTCAGGTTGTTGCAGCTGAAGAAAATCCTATTCAAATTACTAGGGGCAGTGACAAGATAGTAAATGATCTTGTTTTTTAACTCAAAAATTTGTCAAAGGAGGTAAATGCTCACAATTTCAGTTGGTTTTCTCTTTTTGGTCTTGTTTCTTCTTGACATAGTCTATGGTTGAGGTCATTTCCAAGTTCCTAAAGATCAAGGTCTTGACTATGGTGTTCCTCTTGATTCTTAACGTTAGTATTAACTATTTGCAAATTTAGATATGATTTATTTTCCAATACATTTATGTTGTCAATTCATTTCATGATCTCACTAAGTTTTTTCCTTGTAGATGTAGGACTTAACACCTCTTTTAGCTATATCATTTGGTGTTATTGATGATCTTGAATAACAACAATTTGTAGCTTCGAATTTACAAGCATTTATGATTGGAATCTAGTGAACTTCTTGTTCTCGAACTCTTGAGAGTTTGCAATGTTCACGCCCTCAGTTGGAAAGACTTCACCTAATTTGCAACAATTATAGTGGACCAAGGGAAGTACATGTTTACCCCTTTACACATGAACACATCATGGACTATTTTGGATGTATTTTTTTATATAGATTTTGCATGGTAAAGGGTTGAATTATTTTGTGAAATGGGCATTTTAAATCAATGTCTAGATGGACTATGTTAGATCTGTTTTTATACAAATACTTCATTATAAATGGGTTGAAATTCAGGTTGCAGTTATTATGTAAGATGGGAAATTTAAATCAATATCTTGAGTGATTAGGAAAATTTCATTCACCTACAGCATATAGTATGTTGGCAATATGGAAATAAGGTTGTCAGCAAGTTTTGTGGATGATTGATATTATTGGTCATTTTGTGCTCAGATTTATTCTTGTGCTGATAATATGACATTGTAGCAATACATTGAAAGTTGTGTGGGTCATGCTACAGGGTGTGACATTCAGGTAACTCCCTTGAGTTATTTTAGTAAGTTAAAAATAGGGTCTGCATGATTATAGTTTTTATAAAGATTATAGATCATGTGTCTAGCAATTATTTTTAAAATCAATGCCTATATATGTAATTTTAAGGATTGACATAACTCTTCACATAATCCTTTAAAGTGTGCTAGCTCAATGGAAGAGCACCTTCCTTACAAGCAAGAGGTTGTTGGTTCGATTCCACTGTGCCCTAACATGAATTAATTAAAGATTATGTAGTTTATTTTCAATTAAATGTTTTTTATATCTATTTATTTTAATGGTGAGATATTTCTGGATTCATTGTTTTATATTGTCTCTAGAGAGACTGAAGTGGTCTTTAAATAAAAAAATTATTGTCTCTAGAGAGACAATAGCTAGTATTAAAGACATATTGTCTCTAAGTCCAAGTGTTGTCTCTAGAGACACAAAAATGAAATTGTCTTCTAAAAGAGAATAATGCTTGTGTTATATATTGTCTTTATAGAGACAACTTTTTAAGACAATAATTTTGTAAACACCCTCTTAAAGACAATGCGCAAGTTTTTTTTGTCTCAAGTTAAGACAATTTACCCAAAAATTGTCTCAAATATTGTCTTTAAACCCCCATTTATATAGCAGTGTTGAAGAAATTCATAATCTTCTAACAAGGAAGAAGAGTAGATCTTTTCAGTAGATAGGCTAACAAAAAAAGGCACAAGCCTAGTTTTGTTTAGATTAGTATGTGAATATATCAAAAGCATCACAGCCTTGGGAACCACACATTTGGGATTTCCATATCCAAGAAAAAAATAGATTTCTTTTTCTAATCCAACTAATACATAAACCTATTTCATAAAAACTTAGATCTATAAGCATTGTGCCAACACTAAAGAAACTACATAAAACTCTCAAAATAAAATGAAATTTAACTATTTCACCTACATAAACAAGAAGATTTAGTTAGTGTTTTATTTAGAATACCACCTGTCCATGGGTGTGGACATGTCATGTGAGTCTCAACCTCTTAAGATTCAGGCTTTGATATGCATGCTTTATGCTTAAGTGTGTACAATGTAGGATCACATGGTGTGACTGAAGTCATAGCCTATTTTTTTCTAATAATTCCAAAGATCTAATATGGATGATTCTATGTTTTTCTTGAAGTCTCATCTTAAATTCTTAGTATTGTGGGTGTTGCATCTTGCAATACTTATCTTGGAGTTCCAAACAACAAATTCACAAACATCTTTTGTTTTCTATAATTTTATTTGAAATCACACACACACACCAATATATATATATGTGTGTGTGTGTGTGTGTGTGTGTGTGTGTGTCAACCATCAAATTGACTGTTTGAAAATTTAGGCAATTGTCATTAGTGATATGAAAATTTTTAAAAGATCAATATTTAATGGTTAAATAAGGAAAATATAGTTAAATGCTGGTTAATTTTAACCCCTTCATACACATAAAGAGTTTGTTTTCACAAATTTATATGCTCACCTATGGAACAAACTGCACTTAAATAATATGGAACCTCTTTTCTTCCTTGTGGCTTGGTTATAACATAGGGAAATAACCTACTAGAGGTTAAGTTTGAGTACTTCAACTCTTAACTTAAGTTACAATATGGACTCTTTTAGTGTCTTCTTCATCATATTTTCATGGTGAGCCATTTTTCCATGTATAGTGGGGGTTTACATGACATCTTCTATAATCATGGTGGTGAAAACAAGGAGGTCAACTTCTTGGTCACATAACTTTTCCATACAAAGTCTGATTGAGGGTATTTATGTGTCGTTGGAAAGATGTGTCTATAGAATAGCACTAAGGAGTGCGTGGTTGGGCTAAAAGGTTTCACCCCTAAAAAATGCAATTTGATGCCTCAAACAACTTCCAGAAAATTTTATACCCCAATTTGCCAAACTAAAACCCAGAGATAAAATGATTCCTCCACTTCTTCCATTCCAAAATTATCAAAATAAATAACAAACAATCTAATAATACAATATAAAACAATCTACATAATCATCACATACACAATATCCTATAACATTATCACATTTCTATCTTTTTCACATCCACAATATCCTATAATATTACCAAATTCCTATACAAAATACCCTATAATATTATCAAATTTCCATTTTTTCACATACACAATACCCTATAATATTTTCAAAATTTCCATTCTTTTCACATGCATATTACCCTGTCTTATTGTCAAATATACCTGTGCCTCTCTTGTATACCCACGGCATAGTATTGAAATCCGAGTTAGCCTAGTAATTCTTTTTCGCTAATATTAGACGTAAAATAGAGAATTGTTGTTAAATATACCACAGACCATCAATGAAATCATCGTTAATCATACGATAGACAATGAACCATCGATTAACGATAGACAATGAACTATTTTATAATAATTATATAAAAGACATAAGACAAGAACAGAATCATTGTTAATTAAATATGTATGAAAGAAAGATTTACATTTGAAGTTTAAAGTGGTCTATGATCCATCACTCATAAAGATGTTAAAAGATTATTCTAACTAAAACCCTCTATTCAGACCCTCGTGTAAATTGCCTTTACCTAAACAGAACTATGCAAAATCGCAGGAAACCAAAGATCCCATTGGTTTGGAATTTTCTTTGAAAATTATACTATAAATATGCAAGGAAGTATAGCGAAACGCTATAGTTAAAACTTAATAGTAGGAAGCAAGTGTTAATGGCTCTGGTTTGTACAGCGCCGTTGCTTTCCAGTTGGGGCGTCCGCAAATCGTTGATTTGCTCCAAGAATGATGGTTTGGCTTCTCTCAAAAACTTTCAAGTACAGGCGAATGTTAAAGCCAAAGAAATCTGTCACGCCAATAACCCCAAGCATGAACAATGCAAGTAGTGGAATGTTAAGGCCAAAGAAATGTGTCATACCAATAACCGCAAGCATTAGCAATGCTCAGCAAAGACGCACAGGCAATCATCATTCCAACGTGTGGGACAATGACCTCATACATTCTCTCTCAACACGCTGTAGTTATCTTACTCTCATAATTATATTATCTTCGTACTTTAGAATTAATCGGTTTAAACACTGCAATTTCACAAGTTAAAATCCATCCCTCATCGTGGAAGATAACTTTGTAATTCATTGAAATGCGCCGGGATCAGGCACCCACATATCGTGAACGAGCAGAAACGCTTGTTGAAGATGTCAGACAACTATTTTTGAGCGCCATGAATGATAGCTTCAGTGATAGTGATAGTGATGATGATTTAATCAAACGTGTTCAGATTGTTGATACTTACGAATGTCTCGGAATTGATCGACATTTTCAACCTGAAATAAAAGTAGCCATGGATTATGTTTACAGGTTAAGCAATTTTACAGTCATACATGAATTTGGTTTGCCAATAATTTATAGGGTTCAGGGATTGCATGCACTTCTAGACGATAGCCACTCATTGGTTGATCATTAAAACCTCATTCCTTGATGATGACTACATATTGGAACGAAAAGGGCGTCGGGCTGGGATCAAGAGATCTCAACTCTACAGTTTTGGAATTTTGGGCCCTCAGAATGCATCGATATAACGTCTTTTCGGGTCAGATAGATTAAAATATACTATTGATGTCCTTTGACACCAGGGTTGGAATTTGGATTCTTTATTACCTGTCAAATAATTTTTTTTTGACGTTTTGGGTTTTTATGTTGGCCGTCAAGGAACATTATGTCTAAAATTTTGCTCTTCAATCAATATGTTTTGATAATAAATCGACCCTTCATCAATAAAGGTTTAATTAAAAAAATACTTTTCAATCACACCACGGTTGTTGAATTTTTTCTCACATATGGTTGAAATACAAAACATATTATAATTATTAAATTCCATATTCTGTACTTATTTTTAACACTCAATATATATTCTACGCTATCAATATATACCGATATAACTTTAACATAACATTACACCTATAACTTTAAATAACATGAAATTAATTTCATTCAATAAAAACAAATATTAGAGAATTCCAAATATTACTGCACTTCTTTATAAGACTGTTGTTTGAGAGGGTAGTAATGACGTTTTTGCAAAAAATTGAACAGTAAAAAAAATGTTTTAGAACTTTGAAAGCCCATCACAAAAAACGGCTTTTTAAAATTTTTAAACGTTACGGTCAAAATGCCTTGTGACGGGCATTTTAACCGTCAAATTCCAACCCTGTTTGACACTTGAATAAGTGAACTGAGATGGGATGAGTTTAATAAAAATATTTGATACTTTATTTTCCTCCCCTTCTAGCCATAAAGGTAAATCTTGTTATAGGAGGAGGGTACAAGACCAACTTTTCTTCTAGCAATAAAGGTAAATGATGTTCTAGGAAGGTAAGGAGGGTCCAAGACCAACTTCTTGGATAGATGTTCATTTTTTATAGTCATATTTTCAGGCTTGCTGTTGATGTAGACAGCGACAGTGGCTAATCAGTATCTCCCAATTATGAGAAGATAACCACTAAGCTTGGCCTTAGCCTGGAAAACTCCCAATTATGAAAAGATAACCACTAAGCTTGGCCTTAGCCTGGAGAACTGGGAAATCTGCAAGGTATTCCAGACACCAGAGATGTTTTAGAGAATTTCACAGATGAAAACGGGCAGTTCTTCTGCAATGCCAGTTGTGAAGTTGTGAAGAAGCAACAGGTGATAAACGAGTGAGAAGCATGTTGTCATTATTCCGAGCTTCAAACATTTCGTTTCCCGGAGAAAAAGTGATGGGGGAGCCAAAGATATTCACAACACTGTATCTAACCCAAGTTTTAAAAGGACACACTATAGCTCACGTCGATCAAAGCCTTCGTGGAGAGGTAAGCTGTAAACACATAATTTTTCAAACTTTGCGCATGATCTGCAAACTTCTTATTTAGTTTGTGTGTTGTACCCTCATCGCATTGGCGCAAGTTGTTGAATATGTAATTTCAACGCAGCCGTACCAACGTCCAAAACCACCGCAGTAAAACCACAAACCCGCAGTGAGCTTCTCAGACCTCTTTTGTGTGAAGGCAGTTTTCGTACACAAGCACCGGAGAAAATATAATGTTGACGCGTGGCTCTCCCCATACGTCACCATCTCCGGAGAAAATATAATGTTGACGTGTGGCTCTCCCCATACGTCACCATCTCTGACAGTCTCCGGAGGTAAAGTTTGGTTAAAAAGGCTCTCCCGATATCGTTGTGGACCATTCGATTTCTTCAGGGCAAATCAACGGTTGACGGACATCACAAACCTATAGCAAATGAATTTTTGACATTGCGTAAAGTTTTTGGGTTCACCGCCAGTGAAACATAGAGGCAATTTAAATGGGTTCGTAGAGTTTTGGTAAAAGCATTTAATTTTAATATTTTTATTTCTTAAGGAGGTATGGCGAATTTATAATAGGTATGGGCAATGTCATATAGTTTTTAATTATATTGTTTTTAGTTATTCACGGGTGTAAGTGTTGTTTTACTGAACAAGTAAAACACATTGTAATGTTTTTTTTCGTGTATGGTATTTTGGGATGAAACGCACAGCAATGCGAGTAAGAAAAATAGGGGAAGCATGTATTAGTAAAAACCATGAAGTCTTTCACAGAGCAGTGAAAAGGGTAATGTAAGTTTTTGGTGAATGCGTCTACAGCAGTAAATGTAAAAGTTGTTTTATATCAGTAAATAATTTTGTAAAAGAGACAGAGTTTTACTGAGTGC
This sequence comes from Pinus taeda, assembly GCA_000404065.3. Taxonomy (NCBI): domain Eukaryota; kingdom Viridiplantae; phylum Streptophyta; class Pinopsida; order Pinales; family Pinaceae; genus Pinus; species Pinus taeda. The sequence continues at coordinate 16,190 of APFE030527398.1, forward strand.
TTTTTTTGGTGAATCCCTCTCAGCACAGAGGATGAATATGTATGACTGAGTTTTGTTTTAATGAATAGAAATCTTTTTATGG
>APFE030527404.1:0-14331 GCA_000404065.3 Pinus taeda
ACAATGTTTTCTTTAAGAATGATGTATCCACCATCATGGATATAGCACCCAGCAAAGATGCATTGCTAAAGTGAGGATGACAAGGAACAGGATGTTCCCTCTCAAAATAAGAGCAGATTTGAAAAACAAAGAGGTAATTGCAGCAGTTACCCAAGAGGCTTTCCAAAGTGTACCAAAAGATGAAAACTAGTTGTGGCACTTGAGATTTGGACATCTCAACTTTGGAGGTCTTAACTTGTTGAGCATAAAAGGGATGGTAAGAGGATTACCACTGATAAAGAAACCGGACAGCCTTTGTGAAGGCTGCATACTGGGAAAACAACACAGAGAAAGTTTTTCATCAGGGAAATGCATAAGGGCAAAAGCACCCTTAGAGATTGTCCACTCAGATGTATGTGGACCGATGCAAACCCCATCACTAGCAGGGAGCCAATATTTTCTAACCTTCATTGATGATTTTACAAGAAAAACTTGGGTTTATTTCTTGAAGAATAAAAGTGAAGTCTTTGAAAAATTTCGAAATTTCAAAGCACTTGTGAAAAATCAAAGCGGGCAGCATATTAAAGTCCTGAGAACTGACAGAGGAGGTGAGTATATCTCCAGAATTCCTACGGTTTTGCAGAGAAAATGGAATTCATAAGCAATTTACAGCAAGGTACACCCCACAGCAAAATGGAGTTGCTGAAAGGAAGAACAGGACCATCATGGATATGGCGAGAAGCATGTTGAAGGCAAAGCATTTGCCAAATGATTATTGGGCTGAAGCTGTAAATTGTGCAACATATATTCTGAACAGGTGTCCTACAAAGGCAGTGATGAATAGAGTGCCAGAAGAAGCATGGAGTGGGAGAAAGCAAGGAGTCACCCACATGAGAGTTTTTGGATGTGTGGCCTATGCACACATTCCAGATAAGCTAAGGAGGAAGTTGGACAGCAAAGGGGAGAAATGTCTTTTCATTGGATACAGTGAGGAATCCAAAGCCTACAGGTTGTATATCCCATCTACCAAGAAGTTTTTCATCAGCAGAGATGTTCAATTCATTGAAAAGGAAGCTTGGGATGGAAGCATAGAGAAAACAGTGAATGTTAAAAACTGTTTGTCTCATGATGAAGATGATGAGGAGGTGGCTGAAATGCATCCCCAAACAGCAGTGCCAACACAAGGACAGCAAGGAACACCATTAAGGATAAATGAGAGTGCTTCTCCAAGCACACCACAAGGAGGAAATTCAAGTGCATCTTCAAGCACTTGCACACCAAGTGAAAGAGGTAAGAAGTTCAGAAACTTAAGTGATATTTATGATGAAGGAATGAATTCCTTATTTGCCTTGTTTTGTCATGTTGATGATCCTATTCATTTCGAAGATGCAATTAAAGATAAGAAATGGATAGAAGCTATGGATGATGAGATGAATGCCATAGAGAGAAACAAAACATGGGATTTGGTTGAGCTACCAAAAGGTAAAGAAGTCATTGGAGTGAAATGGGTTTACAAGACCAAGAGCAATGCTGAAGGCAAGATAGAAAGGCACAAGGCAAGGCTAGTTGTCAAAGGGTACAAGCAGCAATATGGGAAAGATTATGAGGAGACTTTCGCACCAGTTGCAAGAATGGAAACCGTGAGAGCAGTGTTGTCCATAGCAGCACAAAACAAATGAAAAGTCTACCAAATGGACGTGAAGTCAACATTCCTAAATGGAGTGTTAAAGGAAGAGGTTTATGTTGAACATCCTCTAGGCTATGAGAAGAAAGGTGAAGAGCACAAAGTGTGCAGATTGAAGAAAGCTCTTTATGGGCTGAAGCAAGCGCCATGAGCATGGTACAGCAGAATAGATTCATATCTATTGGATAATGAATTCGACAAGTGTGAAGGAGAACCCACCGTCTACATCAAAGAAAAAGATGGTAAAATTTTAATTGTTGTCTTGTATGTTGATGATGTTATTTTCACAGGTAATGATGATCAACTCATTAAGAATTTTAAATCAGTCATGAAAGAAGAATTTGAAATGACTGACATGGGTTTCTTGAGATACTTCTTAGGCATAGAAGTAGATCAAAATGAAAAAGGAATTTTTATCTCACAGGCAAGATATGTGGATCAAGTATTGAGCAGATTTAGCATGGAAGAATGTAAGGCAGCGATCACTCCCACAGTGATGGGATTAAAACTCAGCAGAGAGGACAGCAGCAAGGATTTTGATCCTAGTTTATACAAGAGTATTGTAGGCAGCCTTATGTATTTAACAGCAACTAGGCCTGATATTATGTATGCTGTTAGTTTAATTTCCAGGTTCATGGAGAGGCCAAAGGAGGCACATTGGCAAGCAGCAAAAAGAATTCTGAGGTATGTGAAAGGCACTAAAAAGTTTGGAATTTTATATAATAACTCAGAACATTCAGATTTGGTTGGATACACAGACAGTGATTGGGCTGGAAGTGTTGATGATCGGAAGAGCACTTCCGGTTATGTTTTCAATATGGGTTCAGGAGCCATTTCATGGGCTTCTAAGAAGCAGTCCATCGTAGCATTGTCTACAGCAGAGGCTGAATATGTGGCAGCTTCAGCAGCAGCATGTCAAGCAGTTTGGATGAGAAGGATGTTGAGGAGCTTAGGCCAAGAGCAGGCAAAAGCGACAGTGATTTTTGTGACAATAGCTCAGCTATTGCATTGTCAAAGAATTCAGTGTTTCATAAGAGAACGAAACACATTGATACAAGGTTTCACTACATCAGAGAATTAGTGAATAACGGAAAAATTGTCCTAGAACATTGCAGGCACAAGAACAAGTTGCAGACATCTTGACAAAGCCACTGGATCAGAAAAGCTTTGAATTTTTGAGGAAGTGTCTGGGTATGACCGAATGCCCAGCAGGTGAAATTAAAGGCGAGTGTTGAAGTTATAATTTCCCTGCGCGCGGGCCAGCATTCAATGCTGACCATTGAACCAAGTCAAAACCACCCAGCAGCAAACCTAAACCGCCAGGAAGCCATCGCACCGCTCTTTGGCAAAAGTGGTTTCCGTATGATGGTGCTACGACGCTGACATGTGGACAGGCGTGACATCATCACCTAACACTTTTCGGAAGGTAACACTCAGTCAACTCACCCCTTCCGATATTGATTTCACTCGTCCGATGACCTCCAGCATTTACGTCCATCGATTTACCACAGTGCAACTTTGGTGTAAAGTACCGTGAGAAAGGTGTTCCGATATGCATCCTCCGCCGTTCGATGAAACTGCTTGCTCTCCGCCGTTCGATTGAAGGAAAGGTTCTCCGGGGTTAAGTTCTCCAAAGTACATACGGGCCTGCTAAATTAAATACAGCATGGTGTATTATAACCCATACCCTATGTTTAATATTATGACATTTTGTTGGTAAAGTTTTTAAATGTTTTTACGGCCCGTAATAGTTAGTACATGCGGAAGTATGGGCATAAAATTTAATGTAAGTTTTTATTTTATTATTTTCGAAAATGTAATGGATGAGCGTTGACTCTATGTAATTGAGATTTTGCACACTGGGAGAATGTGAAGCTCAGTTCGCCGCAACGCCGCAGCACCTGTAAATGACCAGAGATTAATTTTGTATTGCAGGGGAGGAAGTGCATGAATTTTCTTTTGGGTTTGTAATGTAAAAAGAAAGTGCAGCAGTAGAGTAAAAAAGTTTTTGTTTGTAATGTAAATGAAATGCAAAGAATGCACAGCAGTGCAGAAGAAGTAAATGCAGAGGGTCCGCAGCACCTGTAAATGACCAGAGATTAATTTTGTATTGCAGGGGAGGAAGTGCATGAATTTTCTTTTGGGTTTGTAATGTAAAAAGAAAGTGCAGCAGCAGAGTAAAAAAGTTTTTGTTTGTAATGTAAATGAAATGCAAAGAATGCACAGCAGTGCAGAAGAAGTAAATGAAGAAAACAAGTGGATAGTTTTGTTGAAATCCATGAATTGTTTCACACAGGTGAAAAGGTAAATGTGTAAAACTCTGTAATTTTGTTTTCACACAGCAGTGAATGTAAATGAAATATTTACACACAGTGGTGTAAAATTTCATAGGAGGCAGAGTAAGTTTTGTGAAAATGTTTTGGTGAATCCCTCTGAGTAAAAGAGGATGAATATGTAAGTGTTTTTGTTTAATGAATAGAAATCATTTTATGGTGGAGAAATACTCTGTTCTGTGTAATTTAAAAAAAAAAAAACTTCTCTGTGCAAAAAGATCCTGGAGCAAGGAAACAGAGCATTGCGTGTTTTTATTTTTCTGATTTTGGTATTTACCCATTACAAACAGAAAAATACCCAACAACACCCATGCTCAAGCTTTCCAGTGTAGAGTTCCACCCGCAATGATTCAGGAATGCTCCCACGGAAGGATGCCAGAGAATCCCAACCCCGTATAATCAGCCCCCTTTCTCGGGTCCTTTCCTCGAATCCCTCCGGCAGCCCCATGTCAGTCGCTTCTTCTTGCATGGGCTCCATCTGTTGGCATCTAATAGCCCACACGAAAGCCTGTTCGCCCTCCGAGGCGAGCAACTTGGCCAGTTCCAGAAATGGAATGAGATAGCCCTGCCCCGTGAATGGAACGATCACCACATGAGGTTTTCTTTCTCCCATAATCAAGCCCGGTCGTTACAGGGTGCTCCAGTGGCAAATTGTTTCTTGAGAATTGCAGGTGCCAGCCTTGGTTATTTCAAGATTTTGGAGATGCTGACTGAGATTTTCTTTAAATGCGTTTGTGAATGTGACATTTAAGTCTTTAACGGCCATAAATGCTTGTCACCCCCTATAGTATCATAATAAAAGTCATGAAGTAAGAACAAAGAATAAAGCTGGATTGCACTTTGGTTTTTTTCAAACAAAAAATATATTTATCAAAATTCTATTGTAATGTGGATTTCCTCTTTACGCTAATTATGGATTCACAGTAATTAAAACAATTATGTGACATTTATAATGCTAATAATTTTGTAATGCCAGAGTTTGAAAAATTAATTTGGAAACACTTAATTATATGTAAGACTTAAAAATAATATCATATCATTAAATCTAAATCATTCCATGTTTTCCACATGGACATATGGAATATTCACTTTTATTTACAGAAAACTGATTCTCAATGTATTACCGAGTGTATAATAGAATTTGAGTGGTCAGTTTTAATTTTATTGGAAACCCATCAACTTTCATTCCATGTTTTCCACATGGACATATGGAATATTCACTTTTATTTACAGAAAACTGATTCTCAATGTATTACCGAGTGTATAATAGAATTTGAGTGGTCAGTTTTAATTTTATTGGAAACCCATCAACTTTTGAAAGTGTTTTAGGGTGTACTTTGTTAGATTCTGTGAAAACGGAATTTTTATATGCTAATGGTCTACCAAAAAAAAATCGACTCTTGTGATAAATGTGTCTAAACAGTAAACACCACTCAACTATTCATTATGCAGCTGATCTTTTTGTAAATTGTGTCAACTTATGACATGCTGATACGTGCTCTTCAAACGTTTCGTATAATAATGGCTCTTTGCTTTAGCTTTTGCTTTTTCCATAATCGGCTCCAGATCATCGTTGTAGCAGGCCTTTCTTTGCGGTTCTCCCGGTCGCAGACCTTTACTCTTCCATTTCCTTTTGTTTGATGCTCCACGAGTTTGACTCTTGCTTTGGTGATGCCTCCATGAATTACTTGTACTGGTTTCACAATCTGAGTGTTCTTTTTTGGCTCCACGAACTTTATTATACTTATCCCCTTTTTCATTCTTTTTTGGGAAAGGCAGAGACAACTAAAACACAAATTCACCCACAAATTTCCATTGATTTGTATTTTTTTTTTCATTTTTTTTCTTATACAGGTCCAAGGAACAAAAACACAAATTATAAGAGTTGTTGTTTTTCTATATCACACAAAACTTGATTACTTACAACGAACTTAGTGAAGGGCATTTAAACCTTTTCAACTAGCGACTCACCTAAAATATCTTGACATGCAACTATATACTAAAAGTCATCTATCACTTAACTCACTTGACTCAACACTTGATTCCCTAACTCTCTAATTTTAGCCAACTCCTCATGTGAGAGTAATTACAATTTCTAACACTCCCCCTTAATTACGACCATGTGACTCAACATGATTCAACTATGTCTCTTAGGCTTACAATAGACATTGACTCAATTATCACTTGTTAAACTCACATGGAATGCAAACAACTAATGTAAATGATAAGCACTAGATTGCCTTTACTATTCACAAGATGTTCACTTATAGTACATTGTACATGACTCGTGGATTCACTTCCGAAGTCTCTTGGACTTCGGTGGTTGTTCACATTTCACACCAACCCATAGAGGATTAGGTGTCCAACATTCCCCCCTTAATCCGAAGGGGTATACATGATTCCAAGAAGAGAGTTGTAATACAAAATGTGCAAAAATGTATGGCAGCACTAGGCTGAATGTTCTCTCTGAATTTTTTTTATAAGTGGGATGGTTTAAAGATGACTACCAACACCGAAATGCTTAGTGTTGTTCCTAGAACTCTTTCAAATATGGCATGAAGCTGAGGTCTTTTGCTAGAGGAAGTGCTCCTAATGTTTTGAAGAGGGAAACCTTCAATCTTGAAAGGGAGATCTCACCCAGCATAAAAAGGGAGAACCTCAATGTGAAAAGAGAGGTCTCAACCTGTGATGGTTTAAGGATGACCACCAAGTCTGGAATGCATAATGCAATCCCTAGGACTCTTTCAAAACTGGAAAGAAGTTGAAGTCTTCTACTAGAGGAAGTGTCCCTAATTCTTTGAAGAGATGTTTCAACCCCGCATAGGTGGTTTAAGGTTGATCATCAACTGAAGGCATGCTCAGGGGAATCTTTGTCTCCGGATACAACTTTGAATCTGGTATGGCAAGTTGTGGGTTAGGTTTACTTGATGTGACTTTAAAACTTGTAGATGACCATCACTTCCCCGCTATCAAATACAAGGTAAGAAGATGAAGATATCTCAACTGCAAGACTTTTCAATATTCGAGAACAAATCATGTTGTATGAGCAAAATATCTTCTTGATTGTTGAAGCCCATTGTCAAGAAGCGATCCATCCAAGATGAATCTTTATTCTTGCAGGAGGATTGTTTTTGAAGAATGAGTGGTTTTATGATGGTGCTCACATGGATGAAGATCAAAACATTGATCTCTCATATGGCCAACTCGGTCACAATGTTGGCATTTAACAAATTTTCGCTACAAATGTGGATCAGAATTTGGAACAGGTGAAGGTGAATTACCATGAAGAAACCCAACACTCTAAAATTTGATGGGATTTGAGTAATATGAAATATGAAAGGGCACTTCCTTTTCATATCCAAGATTTGTTTTGTACTTGTTATGGATAAGCTCTTCCTAAGGTCTGATGATGGGCTTGGAAAGTGCACGTTGAATTTTTGCTTTTGCGTGCAATTTTGCTGCTTCATTGAGTATTGGATCTGAATTAACCTCAATCTTACTAATTTCATTACTTGTTGGCTGTTGATGGGTGTTTGTTTTAACCTTGAAAAAATGATTGTTTTGAGTAGAAAACAATTTAGAATGACAAATCTTCTAAAGTTCATCTCACTAGAACGGAGATTCTAGTTGCAAAAAATCAATCCTTTCTTGTGCATTATGCAAGCAAGTCTAAATGTTGCAGAGAGTGTCTTTGTTGATGTTTACTTTCCCATCAACAACAAAAAATATTAAAGTGTTGAGTAGCTCTAATATATCATCAAATTTTGCCATCGTGTAAGAAAAAAATAAACTCCTCTCAACAATCTCTTCTTTAAACTCTCAGATTCAAAACTTTACACCATTATATATACAACCTTCATGGAATTCAATGTATACAAACAACATATAAGAAACAACGAACATGCCCATGGTCTTCATAAAATTTTCAACAAAGATCCAACGTCACATTCACCATAAAAATTCAACATATTTAAAAAAATATTCCATGTTGTCAACGCATACCTCAATCTGGATTTAATCAAGAGGTATAACCAGTGCAAAAAGGTCCTTTGAGTAGACGTAGCATACCATGGATTTCCACAGCGGCCTTCCAACAAAGACAACCAATAATCATTGACCAGGAGACAATTTGCTCTCACTACACCATTGCTCGGTCATTTCAGCATTACAGCTTTCAAAACTATTCAACACATTCAAATGCACCACTGTACCACTGTATATGTAATTAAATGCAAAACATCGCACTGTAAGCAGGTCAGCTCCATCCTGGCGTTCAAATTCCAGTGCACAGTCACGATTTGTTTCCACCAATGTTCATAACACAACATTTCCACCAACGTTACGTCATAGTCTTCATACTCACGTGCCAGGAACTCACATTGAACGCAATATTTTAATCATGTACACAATCTCCAATGCAACTAAAGGAATAGATTGTGTTCAAATGACATTATCAGTCTCTTTATATAGCTCGAATTAACTGTTTCTCTCACAAATTATTGGAAAATGAATCATTTTGAAATTGATGATAGAATAATCATTAGCCTTGACTTCAAACCTTACCCTTCATGAAATTGTAGCAGACATCAGACGTTGTACTCGACTCGCCTTATTCATGCGAACAAAATGGCATTTCTCTCTTAATCAATGGGTCTTGATGAACCAACCATCACACATTTCCTTGGGCTATCAAAATTTTACAATGATTGCAGAGAAGCTCGCAATTTATAAGCTTAATACTAAATTTTCCAATTTTTTCTTCACAAATTCCATAAATTCAAAAAGGTTTCACAAATTCCATAAATTCAAAAAGGTTTGTGATTAGAAAAGGGGGAAGATGGAAGAATTGTACAGCGTTATGGTAATCTCTTCTAATGTAACATTTATACAATTCTCATGCTTCAAAGATCGTTTACATCATAAGGAAATGACATCGGTACAAGTATCCTCACCCCAGATATGCTTCAAGAGCTTCAAGAGAGTTTTGGCCTTCCTCTTGGCTCTGCAACTATAGTGGCTTTTAGTTACAAGCAATAACCGTGTAAAAACCCTCACCTGAACCACCTCTCTTTAAGAACCAACGACAACTCCGATTGCAGACAATATAGATTTCGGGTAGGAACCAGCCTCGAAATTTGATTGCTCCAGCATGGGCAGTTGCCAGACCAGAGACTTGAAAACCTTTGAACTGCAACGTTATCGTCCAGTGTGAATACCACAACAATGACTTTTATGACACCTATTTCACTACACTAGTTTTGTGCATATGTCGAACGAGCCCAGGAAGAAACACTTAACATTGCTAACCAGTCCAACTGAATACATTGACCAACATATACGTAGCATTCAACCAACTTATATGAACCTACTGATACATATAAACCAAAAAACGTTCAATGTTTAACGCATATACTAATGAACAGATTTGATATCCAACACACTGCGCAGAGATATTGCATCATGGACGGAACCGCATGTGAGGAGTTGCTGCAGGACACCTCAACGCTGCATTTCTCTTTGAAACAGGAGGGAAATCCAGGTATCCACCATAGTGCAAGTGACTTTTGACCTTTTCTTTTATCCTTTCAACGTGAGCCGAGATGGATGGTAGACTAAAGAGAAACTACTCCTAAACATACAGAAAATGACCATATAGGAATGTCAAACCAAGGCGCGTGAGACTGGCCTACTCTGAGAATGGCTGAGCAGATGGAAGGACTATCAAATATGAATACTGGCCACAACAAATCGGCCTGAAATGCATGTGGTTGATATTATATCCATCTCAAAACCAATGAACTCCTATAAACAACCTTTCTGTCATTATCCTTCACTTGTATATGTCGATCATTGGTTGGTCAACATACTAAAAAATACAGTTTTGAGGGGCGCCAATGTCTTTAGGCAGATTTCAAACAATGAGGAGGATTGTTTTGCACGCTGGGTTGAGAATAACAACAAAATAATAGACGGGAAAACTGAAATTCGTACAAATGCCACAAAACTAGTGGCTCACACAAGATTGAGCAGGTTAGGAATATACTCGCTCTGATACCATGTTAAACTCACATGGAATGCAAGTAGTTAATGTAAATGATAAGCATTAGATTTTCTTTACTATTCATAAGATTTTCATTTATAATACATTGTACATGACTGTTGGATTCATCTTCCAACGTCTCTTGGACTCCGGTGGTTGTTCACATTCCACACGAACGCATAGAGAATTAGGTGTCCAACATCACTGAAACATGGCTGCTAGTCTATGTCTCAAATATGTTTACAATGACTCAAGACTTTCACAATTTTGCATTTTCTTTTTCTCTTCTTCCAAATTTTAACCCTCAAAATTTCTTCATTCTCTGTTGCACTTTCTTGTTGTGGGCTCCATATTTATTTACTTGTTGTTGCTGCAATTTTTCTTTGAATTTTTTTGAATTTGTGCTGAAATACAATTTGATCTTGTCTACTTAATATTCCTCTTCAAATATTTGTTCAACCATGGACTGTCGCTACAACATTGCATCTTCAAATTCTCTTCTTTGCTTTGCTCCTTGCGCTTTATATTCCCGACTTTCTTTTTGCCATATTTCTTGATAGAAAAATCTTATCTCTTCGTGGCTCCATTGCTCAAAAATGGTTTCAATGCATTTATCCTTGTCTTCAGAAACATCCATATTACTTTTTTCACTTTCATTATCAGTTACTGTTGTTTGTTTTTCTATAATATGCACACTCAAGATCAATATTCACCATTTCATTCAATTCTTTTATTCTAGTTGTTGCTTTAAGACTCACATCAATTTGTTATATTGGTTTATGAATCCATTCTTCAATGACTTTCAAATTTGGATCAAATTTATTACCATGTTTGCTTTCAACTTTTGCTCCCATGTTATTCTCAACAACTACAAATTGAAAAACAATGTTAAAAACATCTTTATTATTCTTTTAAGTGAGAGTGTCATGCTCTACATCTTCCTTATCTGCATTATTTTCAACTTCACTGAAACTATCTTCCACTATTATTTGGTCAGTGGATATTCTCATAAAAAACTCTTCAATCTCTTTATCTTGTTCTTAATCATCCATTGTTGCTAGATCAGATACTGCTTCATGAGAAATTCCAACTACTTCATATCTTGTTGCTATAGTGGCAGTTTCAACCTTCAATTCTTCATCAAACATTGTGCTTACAATATTGCCACAATCAATCCTTGTTTTAGAAACAAAACACATATATCATCAACATAATGTTCATCCACACTATGGTGGGATATCTAAGCATGTGTGTGCTCATTGTTAATTTCATTGACAATTTCAACTTCACCAAATCCATCAATTGCGGTTGGATTCACCAATTCACATCTCACTTTGTAGTCATCATCCACATGTGTCTCGTCACAGTGGAATTCACAATCATCTGCATCATCCATATTACAGTGGATTCCTTGAGCATTAATATGCTCTTACTCTGCTTCACATACAGAGGCTCTTGCTTCTCTATCTGCAATCTTTGTTGCATCTTCTTTATCCATATGCATGCTTGCATAATGGGTTTCAATTTTATGGTATTAACAACCATCATCCACTTTTGAATGGAATCTTCCAATCTCTGTTTTCCTCTTAGAGTCTTGCTCATCTACTCTCAGATCTGCCACTGACTTCTTTGCCTATGACATAACCTATTGTTACATGTCACTCCCACTTGCACCAAATTCTTCTTCATCTTTTGCTAGACTTCTCAGTTCTTCATTGTGGTCTAAATCTCTCTAACCATGGCAATGATATTTGCCTCTTCTTTTCGATTTATTTTCTTGATATGCTTCAATCACGCTTTGCAACCCGTGACTGCGGTTTTTTCCTTTTTTATATAGTTTCTTTCTTGATTGCATGAGGCTATCTTCCATATTGTCCTCGAAAGAAAATATGATTTTCAATATGCACCCTCATAAAGCACAATTTTCACCCAAAACACTATCATGCTTGACAAAAAAAATATTTTATAAATAAATAAGCTTTTGCAGAGCCCAAAATAATTTTTTTTTCAATAAAACCATCTTTACCTTAAAAAAAAAACACACAAAAAACAAAACTTATTTCGAAACCTTACTCTCCCATACACCTTTTTCTTTTTCTTAATTATAAAAACACTTTAATAACTCTTCTAACCTTTTAAAATAAACTTTGGAATGCATTTATTTTTTCACACCAAAACTATCTCCTTAGTAACCTTGAATCACACGTTGACCTTTTAAAATAAAATTTTGAATATCATGTCAAACTTTTATGAAAAAGTACTTTCATAAAGCTTTCCTTCAAATATTACCTTTTAAAAACTTCTCGAATATCTCTCACTTGATGTTTAAAAATTTTAGAAACCCTTTTAAAACGTTTAGAAACTCTTTTAAAACGTTCTTTTATAACGGATAGCCCGTTAATGATTTAACGCCCCTGGTTAGACTTCTTACTTTATACAACCACTTCGAGGTTGTTAATCCCAGCTGGGGACGCTTTTCCAAATCAGATGGGTGTTGAAACCCTTAACGAACTTTGGGAAACATCTTTCCACCATATAAATCTTTGCTTTTATGAAGAGTAATGCGGCAAGAATGAAGGAGAGCTTGCGTTTAACGCCCTTCGCGTGCACTAATGCTTCCAACGAAAGTTTGACCGGACTGCAAAACACGGTAAGTGTAATACTTGTAATAGAATTTCTATAGTTTACCCTCTAAATTTTTTTTTAGTTGTAAATTAAAATATCATTAAATTTTTTTGCAAACCTCTAAAACTAGTTATAATTTTAACTTAGAATGTTTCTATGGTAATAAACCATTGAAACTTAGTCTCCTACTAATAGAAATTTATAAAAATTGAATGATAATACTTCTTGAATACTCAAAATTATAAAATGTAGATAAATTTCCATAGAGATCACAAAGTGTACCCATGAGACAGTTCAGATTGTCAAAAAAAAATTAAAAATCATAAAAAATAACCAAATTATAACTTTATTTTAAACGTTTTTAATATTATTAATAATTGCTCCATGACACATTGTACAACCTAGTATGGGAGATGTGTGGGGTTAGATGTTAAATATGTAGGTGTTAGATGTTATATGTGTGGGAGTAATATATGTGAATATTTTTTAAATATAAGACTTATAAGTATACTTGGTCAAACTATATAAAAAAATAAAATTTAAAAAAATAAATAAATATAAATTAAAATAATAATAATTAAAATAATTTGAATAAATAATAAATTCAAAACCCATGGTTTTTGCCATTTATTTTTCTCAAATTTTTTAATTTACACAATTAAAAAAACAAAAACAAAAACAAAATAAGTTCATAGTTAAAATAAAATTAAGATAAATAGTAAATTTATGGAAAATTATTAAATTACATAAAATTACTTAAAATTAAAAAAAATTAAGAAACAAAATAAATTCATAATTAAAATAAAATTGATATAAAATAGTAAATTTATGGATGGAGGTTTGTGGTATTCTTCTGTAATGTAGCCTATTCAAAGGTGTTGTTAGCTAGTGTGACATTAATTGCAATAAAAGCTTCATATATGAAGCTTTTAGTTAAGAGAGAGGTCTATTTTTTTTATAAATAGGTTCTGTTACAATACTATGTGTCATGGTTTACTAACCGTGAATGTTATAGTACTATGTGTCATGGTTTACTAACTGTGAATGCCCAAAAAAAGGTAATTCATATTCATACAACACATGTTCATATCACATTTTTTCAATTAATCAATTTAATTAAAAATGAAAAAAGAACATAACAGTTTTGGAGATAAATCTCAATCTTTGTTTTATAAATATAACTAAGAATATTCTAGAATATTATATTGAAACTAAATAAATACTATCTACTCAATAATTATTATTGATAGTAAAATTAAAATCTTAAAATTATTTTAAAAAAAAAAAAAACACTTTATATTTTAAAAAAACTCAAAATACCATTAAAGTAATAATATTTTACTTTCCTTGGGTTATAGGGCCTTTTTTTGACCTAACGTGAACTCATAGCCTTGATATTAACCATTTCATTATATAAATAAACATTAATAATGGGGAAATCATAACCATAAAAGTAAATTCAATGGTTAAAAATAAAGTTATTATGTCAAATTTAAATGAGCGTTATTTTTTATGGTTTTATATTGGTAATGAAGTAAGGGAAACAAACAATTACAAGCATAATATTTAAATTTGTGAATTTATTTTATTTTTATGATTTTCCAAATACCATGTTTCAATTTTCTTTTTAGTAATTATGGAAATGGAAACGAGTGAAATTTTAAAAATTT
>APFE030527405.1:4947-35454 GCA_000404065.3 Pinus taeda
ATTTCATAGTAAATTTCGTAGTCACTGCCATTTTTAAAACATGTTCAAAATTGACGCCTAAAAAATAAAAACATCGTTCCAGTATACACACTTTTCGTTTTTAGCATTGTTTTTGAAGTTTTTTTTGGGTTTTTTGGCCAGAGTTCCCGTTTTGAGTTTATAGTTCCTGTTTCAAAGTTTACATTGTTCCTTATAGAGTATCCTTCATAGTCTCCATGTAGATAACCCATTTTACATGAGTAACAACGGTTGATGAGGAATCCTCTTGAATAATGGTGGTTAAAGAGGAAGGTCAACTTCTAGGTGGCATAATTTTTCCATACAGACTCTCATTGATGTCTTTATTGCGCCATTGAAAGGTCTTTGAGCATGGAATAGAGCCAATGGTTTTGCACAAGTAATTTTTTTTGGACCTCAGAAATATTCATTTGATACCTGAAAGTGTCTCTAGAAGTTTCCAAACCCCATTCCCCAAACTGGGACCCATCGATAAAATTAGCTTAATGAGTTGAATCCTCTTATTTTTTCATTTTTAAAGCATTGAAATAAATGAAAAATAATAGAACGATCCAATCCAGATGATATCTAGAGACAAATACACCTATCCTTACTATATCCAAACAACTACTTCATGTAGTTCATTAGATAAAGTGGGGGGGGTGGGGTGGGGAAAGACTGAAGGAAAACTAGAATCTGAGAAGTTAGTTGAACAAGATAAGATGACCTAGTTATCATAATCATAGATCTTATAAAAAAAATTGTTGAATGACTCAAAGAGAATATTCAAGTTGTAATGAATTATTTCTAAGAGAATGTGATGGCCACCTAGAGTTATGTATAAATTATCAAAAGAAGGGAGTAAAATTTAGGAGAAATTTAAGAATGAATTAATAGGATCTAAATAGAAGCTTAACAGATGTTCAACCTAGTGGCATGGGTTATCGAGTTGCAACAAAATTGGCAAAGTGATTAAGATATGAATTAGTGATTCCAATCCAATAGGAAATTCCAAGCTTAGTTGCATCGGTTTAAACTAATTGCATCTCGACACTATGACTCCTTACAACGTTTGTATAATAGAAATGAGTATAAATGGGTAACAGTTTAATAAAATAAACCAAACATGCTTGACCCTAAGTAGGTTAATGTCTAGATGGAAGGCCTTAACATTTTGATAGGAAAATCGTCCAAGAAGTTGGATAACTTCAACAATTTTAGAGATGATTTTTGGAGTTCGTCTTCAAGTTGGCGCCATGTTTGGAAAGGCATGCCTCGTGCTAGGAAAAGAAATAAAAATGTAGAATTCAACAAGGTCAATGTGAGTTGACTCAAGGGGGATTCAATAGGTGTGCTTGGGACCTATTGAGCCACTTATTTTGACTTTTGAGGACATCTATATTATGGTGGCTAGAATGGCAGAGTGGTGCATTTTTGGTAAAATTAGGGATTTACTTCAAGGGTGAAGTTGGTGCCAGAAGATGGCAGTGATCAATAAAGGCACAATACCTACAGTTGTGGGGGGTAATGGGATGAGTTTTGGACAAGCCCACTAGAATGATGAATTGATCTATAGTGTAGAGGAATGATGCACATAATAGAGCAAATGTGCAAATCAAGGTAGATGCATTGACCAATGCATAGGGAAAAGAACCAATGTGCTTCTTTGATAAAAATATTTATGAATTGATGGAGTTAACCAATAAGAGTTAGGCATAGTCAAAGTGAAAATTAATGGTAGCTCTCGATGACAATATAACATGGAAAGATTGAATTGTGGCTATTGTGAAATTGTGATATTTTTTGTAGTTGTTGTTGCTTAGGTTGAGGAGAGATATCTATTCTGGATCATGCTTCACATAAGACATACCCTACATGTTATTTGAGAATGTATTAGATTGTCCTAGATATTAATGGATTGAAGGCTATTAAAAAAAAATGTATCATTTTTGTATGTGGATGATGTGATTTACTTTTATTTTGCAATTTTGTTAATTGGTGAATCATATTCGATCTAGATGCATATGCTTTAATGTTAATGACATTTCTTCCTTATTAAGGTTTCATATGTGTTAGAGTATATGATGTTAATCATTGGCTAGTTCTTTAATATATTGGAATGTTGTTTTTCTAAATGAATTATAAATGGTACAATAATTAAGAAAACCATATTTAATAAAGTGAAGATCAGTTTTGATAATCATGTATAAGCCTTATATAATCTTTAATCTTAACACTGCTTTGCTTTGGTAAAAACTTCCCAATTTTAAAAATTAAATATGCTAGCACTTAGATTACAACAAATCTGGTTTATTTAATACCCAAAAACCTCGATTGTAAATGGAACCAACAAATTAAATAAAAAAAGCGAACATCTCATAAATTGAAATTCAACTTTAAATTAAGATAATAAAAAAATAACAACCTTAACCACTGAAATTACACGGAATTAACTTAACAAGATAATAATAAAATAACAACCTTAACAACTGAAATTACATCGGATGGACTTAACAATTCTGAAACTACTAGCATACCAGAGTTTTATGCAACTTATAGAACTAATACATCTCTTCTAGAAAAAATAAGTGCTTCTTGAGAAAATATAATGTATGATCAGTTTGATGTGGGATGCCCATTTAGTGTATCCCAATTGAACATATCTTCATCACTGATTGGGCATATTGGATTCATTAAATGGTTAGTTGGCTAGTAACATTTACGGATAGATGTGCAACTCTTAAAAACAATTGCTTCTCAAAAAAATAGTACACGTGTTCCGTTTGTCATGGGATGCCCATGACAACGTATCTCTATTGGGTTCAATCATTATGGAGTCATTTATGGAGGCGGAGGAATTGTTTAGATAACTAAAAGTGATAGGAATTTTGGACAAAAAAATTCAAAAAATCTTGTAAATGGAATGTTTAAATCATGTTTTTGATTAGTTTTGTAGATCTAGATAGAGCCTCGCAAGGTACCTAATAGAATTTCATATTCTCCCCCAGTTGCCAAATATCGTAAACTTAAAGGTAATTATTAACATAATAGCTTATTAGTTGATTCTATAATACCAAAAAAAATGATTTATGAAAGTTATATGAATGGTGTCTAATTAAAAAAGGGTCAGTATTAAGAAATAGTGATAAGAAATAAGTGCTACAACTAAATCACTAAAACCACTTATTATGTTTGGTAAGAGCAGGATATATTATTTTTTAATTTTAATTAGTTTTGAAATTTGTTTATAATCTTTATTAAAATTACTAAAATTTTGAAATAATTTTATTAATGTTTATTAAAGTTTTGAAAGAAAAAAAATATGTAAATTAAATATTTTAAGAAATTAAAAGAAAAATGTGTTTTTGGTAATAGGCTGATAGATAATGTTAATGGTTTTAAATTGAATTGAAATATAAAAATTATAATAAAAATAAAAATCTAAGAAAAAATTATATTAACTAAAGTGTCATAATGTTTAAACAACATAAGATATATAACTGTGAACAACTAGATTTCACATGGCAACGTTAATTTACATATATTTTATTAATTGTAAAACGAATTTTCAAAAATGCAATTAAAACTAATGGCATACATAAAATGTAGAATTACTCAAAATCGTTAGTACTATAATTTCTCTATTCTACGCCATTCAATCATAACCAATTAAATGTCAAACAACAATTTAAAGTATTCAGGTGGAGATAAGGGTTAATTATCCAAGTTGTTTTTTGAGATTGTTTTTTAAAAAAAATAATTTTTAATTTTAAATAAATATATAAATAGATTCATAACGCTGTTGAAATAAATTAGATTTAAAAAAATAAAAAATCCACAATTTTTAACTAAAACAATTAAACTACCCAAATTATATTAATATATCAAACCTGACATCATTGAAAAACTCCACGAGTTATAGCAATGGATCAAACATTTACGTGATAGACGTGCCATGTCCACTTATTAAGTCATTCCATTCAGTACCACAGTAATACAATGTAGTAAAAAGCGGTACTAAAAACAGGTTTGAAAACAAAATTAAATGGAGATTGAGGTAAATGGTATGTCAAACTTATTGAACTCATCCCTCGATCGCGCCCCACACCTTGAATACGATACTTTGCGCCCCTCTTTCACCCTTACATGGGGCAGAATTCCAAACATGTGGCTAGCGATTCCCGTACAGTTTCAGACTTGAGCGATGGCTCCAAAGATCTTTGCGCACCTCTTTCACCTCGACACTTTTATTCGGGATGAATTCCAAATATGTGGCTAGAGATTTTTTTCCCATTTCAGATTTTATTGATTTCACAAAATTTGATTAATTACAATGAATTTAATTTAATGAAGAGTATTTATATTTTTTTAGATTAGTCACTCATTCAAAATAACTCAAGATGTATACACACTTTAAATTTGACATTTCCCAAAATATAACTTCACTCGAACTCACTCGACTCAATTAACTTACTCCTAAATTTAGTCAACTCTAGCATGTGGAAGTCATTACAATTTCTAACATCCAGCCTCCATTGTGTCACTTAACAGTGGTTTAACAGATAAGTTGATGTGATTAAGATCCGATAGAAACTAGGAAAACAAAGACGAAATGAAATGAAGGTAGGTAATCTAAAAAAGCTAAGATACATATTTTCAATCATAGCCACAAGAGAAAGTTTGATACATGCTAGTGACTACTTCTATACCTACGTCTATGACCACAGGTCCCATCCACACTATATCAACAAAAAACCCCTTCTCATTCCACAAAATATTTGGGAATCCTTTTTACTCCATTTAGCACATCCACTTTGGGTACCTCCACATCATCAACCATGTATTGTTTACTAATATTTGGTAGATGCTCTGGCTCACCTATGAGTAGCATACTTATTGGAAAAGATGTCGCATCCCATTTTCCTCAGACCGAGGAAGAAGCTCTCCAAACCGCTCTGAGATATGACCTGATTTATGAGCAATTTGGTTATGTCTATACCGCCATTCCAGACCTCCCTCGTCTTGGAAGTGCCAATGCACTGGGGGCATCTCACATCGCCGACGATATCGTTGGAACCCTTTCACACCCTTCGCCATATACTTAGCAAAGTTTTGGCTATCTGCAGGGTGGCACCAATTCCTCTAATATGTATGCCTCTCCTACTAGTAACACATTTTCAAGGCTCCAAACTGTCTACCAAACTGTTGCTCCTCCTTATGCACAGTCGAGCACTCCAGCCCCTCAAGCATTAACATCGCATCCTCCCATGCATCCTCAGCCCCAGCAGCCACCACCCCCTCAAGGTTAGGTGTTTGTGCAGTAGAGTGCGACTAATCCCCAAAATTCAAAGAAAGAGAATAAGGGGAAGGGTAACAAGGGTAACCAAGGTAATCAAGGTAACTAGCCTAATGAACCCCAGGGGAACCAGCCTAACACCAACAACTAGCCCAAGCAGAACAAGGCTATTCGTACAAGCCTTGTGCATGTTGTGTTGTACATGGCCATTATACACATGAGTGTCCTCTCTTACCCCAGATGCACCAAATGTGAGAAGCTCAAGCAGCCTCTATAGGTCAACAATCGCCTCAGAATCATGCGTCATCTCAACCAGCAATGCTCATAAATCCTTTCCCTCAACAAGGATTTGTTGTTGCTCAACCTCAACTAGGTCAAGCAGCCCATCCCCCCAACGTTCTGGTCCTGGTGACAACCAGATCCTTATGATGAACTCTGATGACATTAACCCCTCCAATATCAACTAGCAAACTCGATCGCGTCAATATGAAAAGCCCTCGACTTTGTCTGCCACTGAGTCCAAAACCAAAGCAATTGTTGAACCTCTTACGACACAAAATGGTCTGTTACAAATCCCTCATCCTAAAGTTGAGGCCATTCCCAAGATCCTGAAAGGACCATTATGTTATAATGCAACTTCTAACCGAGCTGCCCATACCTACAATATAGTAGACGACTTGGCGCAATCACCTGTTACATGTCGATGCTGGAAGTCCTTTAGTCGTGCCCATCTCAAAAGAAATATCTACTAACTACCTTGGGTGCAGTAGATCCTTCTCACGATCATCTGATTGTTTTCCCAATTGATACATCAGAACATCCCCCATTGCCTTCATCTGTTGTTTTCTAGATACCAGTCTGAGTCTGCAATGCCATCATCTCCCGATGCATTATTGACAAAGGTGCATCCACCTGTGTGATGTCCACCGCTGTTTGGAAACAACTTAAGTCACCTGAGTTGTCCCCTTCCAACATCACTTTGCATACTTGGGATGGACACTCCTCCCAGCCCCTTGGCATGTACCGCGATTGTCTAGTGACCCTTGCGGGCAAGATTGTCCACGTCGACATTGAAGCGAAAGAGCTCAACCATATCGACTAAATATGATATATAAGACGAAGCTTAGGAAAGAGCTCAACCGAATGTTGGAGGTTTGCAATAGACATGGCAATAAAACTTGTTGAGGAGTCTCAATGGATTAGTCTAATGGCAAGAAAACAGAAGAAAACAGGTGAGATTTAGATCTGCGTGGATTTGAAAAAGTTGAATGATGCCTACGTTCACGATCCTTTCCCTACACCTTTCAGAGACGAGATTTTGGAAAATCCCCATAGACAATAGGCTTACTCCTTTACAGATGGTTTCTTAGGGTATCAACAAATAAAAATTACCAAGGAGGATTGCCATAATATGCCACTTTTCACCAAATGGGGATCATTTCAAATATACATTGTCATGCCTTTTGGGTTGAAGAATGCTAAAACATTATTCTCTTAAGTGGTTGTCAAAACGTTTAAGGACTTCATACACAATTTTTTGGAGGTTTATTTAGATGATTGGACTATTTTTAGTCTGCTAAAGAAACACATCGAGGTGATGTGACTTATGTTAAACAGGTGTAGATAGTTCCATATTTCCTTGAATTTAAAGAAGTGTATTTTTTTCACTAATGGGGATTTTTCTATGCCATATCATATGCAAGTAAGGATTGTTGGTGGATTTATCAAATATCATAGTGATTGTAAATCTTCCACCTCCTTCTTTAGTTCAACAACTATGTGCTACATTGGAGCAGACTAGGTACTAGGAGGTTTATGCGTGGTTATGCATAGATTATCACACCCTTGGCAAAATTTATTGAAGAAGAACATGAAGTTCTAGTGGACTAAAGAATGTGAGTAGGAATTAAACACATTAAAGGAGAAACTAGTAACTATGACAATTCTAATATTCCCTGACTAGAACAAGAAATTTCATGTACATGTGGATGCATTGGGAGTAGTATTGGCATGGCTAGGTGTTGATGGTGCTGGACCCACCAACATGTCAAGGGATATCCCTAGTAAGAAGTCCCAACTAGACCTCAGATCGTTTGGTGTAGGAGTCTAAGCAGTGGGTCGTACCGTATTGCCTTGACCGCGGTTGTGCGTAGAGGCAAGTAAGATGTCCCTATTGGTAGCAAGGGTGTGACATGCGCAGCAAGCCAAGGAAGGTGCATGAATGGTTCTAACACATGGAAGGTGGAATGAGTGCGCCCCTTGGAAACCTATGTAAACATGTAGCTTGGAATGGAACACACAAGCAAAGATGCATCACAAACTAGAAGGAAGGTGAACCAACAATCCAAAGCGATGGTTAACCGTTAAACCAGCAACACATTTCAATAAAATTCCTACATACATATAGATAAAGAGTTTATACATACATGTGTAAGCAAACAAATACATATATCGTTAGAGTAAACAAGTTAATTAAATGCAATAACAACATATGCATGAAACATGTTGCCTCTGTTATATTAAGAAGTGAAAGTTCCAATCATACAATACAACCATGACCAACCACTAGTCCCGATAACAAAACATTACAATCACTACCGCCTGCTCCTCCAAAGAGATGTATTAGCTTTGCACTGTGGAGAAGCCAAGGCTCGTTACAACACTCTCCAAGCTTTCTCTAAGATACTCCTATCGGAAGCTTGGCTGACCAAAAGCTTCTACAATGAGTTATGAGGTACTATATATAGGAAAGGGTGGGGTGACCCTTAACATTCCCCTTTCTGATTGTCCACTTATCCTCATGACTCTTCAACTACTCTATGACTATTACATTCAACTATCGACACTTGAACTTCCACTTTACAAGATGTTACATATAATCTGCACATGTACCCATGTGAGAAAAAATAGGCTTGAGTAAGCCATACAAGACATCACTATGACTTGGACAACTGTGGGAAGACCAACTCTTCGACATCCTCATGATGGTTGACGGTGAAGAACTGATGCCAAGCTTGGTAGTCTGTAATGGTGTCTGTGTACTCTGTGGTGACATCTTTTTGGAAACGAACTCTTGCCTCTATTGCATCAAGGTACATTGCTTTGGCTCCTCTATCTAACTCATCTGATAACATGCACATCATTGTCTTGAGTGTGACCAGACCAACGACATACTAATGCATGGTGTCTGCACTGATTTCCAAGTTTGTGCTGGTGGCTATGCACATCAACTCATCAAAGTATGAGTCCAGATCATGTCAGACTTGACCCTTTGTCTTTCCCTTGATGAGTGTCCCAATAGATGGGATCGCATGTGTGTGCACAACAACATCCATGCTTTTGAACACCCATGCATGGGAAGCCTGCAAGCTAGTCATGAGTTGTGAGAGTTCTTCATAGTTCTAGATCTGATTCCGGATGCGTGCCTTCAACTCAATCGATCTGGGCTTCATCAACTTGGGTAGGTGTAATGGGGCTCCCTTGTATCTCATTGTCCATGTTTGCATGCGGTCAACAATAGTATACATGTTTGATAGGATACGTGCTCTCCTAGCACATCATTGCTGCCAACCATTGAGATGGACAACTACCTTATGCACAGTACCAAATCTAGAATACAAGGCATTCATGACTGTCTCAAGGGATGATACTTTATCCAGTATCACCTTCTTCAAATCTGCCCGAGCGGATGTTGTAACCAGTTCTCCTCCCTGCTTCGCCGTCTGTAACTCCTTAGCCATTCACTCATTCTCTGCTATCAAAAGGTGAACATTCAAGCTAGTAGCTTCGACATATGATCTGGTAGCATCAGCAAATGATGTTAGATGCTTGCACACATCAAATACGATCACTCATTCCTCAAATTGCGCAGGAGATGTGTGGACATCCATAGTAAACACTCTACGTGACTTCAAAACTCTATGATGTGACTCGTCGAATGATATGTTGTGCATATATTCTTCCGAATTGTCTCCAAGGATCCTAGTATCTCCTTAGTCACTCAATACTTGCTTTGCTTCGGGATCCGGGGAAGCCGGTCAATCAACCTCTTGGTGGTAAGGCATGACATCGATGTCTTGATCTAACTTTGGCTGCTCCATCTCCATTTCCATCTGCTCAAGTACTTGTTCAATCTCTTGAGCGAAGTCCTTCTCATGTGACTACTCACCCTATCTGCTTTACGCTAGCTGCTCAGATGATTCTACCACCTGTATGGGTACAGTTTCATCAATCTGTGCATGTTGTGCCACCTGTTGTGTTTGTCTTTGTTGCGCTTCCTTCTCCTATCTGCATAGCTCCTATTCCTTCTAGAGTTGCTCCTTCAACTCTTGCAACTCCTTCATTGTTTCCTCCATCCTCTATTTTTCTCTTTGCCTTTGTGCGGTCCTATTGTCGTGTTGTTGCCTCTTTACCTCTATCGCCAAAGCTAATTTCTCCACAAGTGGGTTTTCTCTGAACTTGCAGCTTTGTTCTACCTTTGCGTTGTCCACAACCTTCCTCTTGCCTTTTTCGTGTGCTAGTATGTTTACCTCCGTTGCTGCTACTCTTGGTGCTCTCCTGGATGCTGCTTTGCTAACCACTCCACAGCGATACCGTTCGGTTCATTGGGCTTGGAGAAGCTGTGACAATATCTCCATGGGTCTTCCTCAGCCTAATGACATGCCCCATGGATCCATGGAAATTTCACTCTCACGCAGTGATCCTTCACAAAGAAATGCGGGTCATACAGATTAAAGCTTCTGGTGTCGAAAGTAAATTTCTTGAACTCTTCTATCTTGGTATCCACATGCTTGAGATTCTATATCTCATACAACCTAATCCACAATGGAAGAGTGGGCCAAGGTGCCTCCTTATTTTGGCGCAACCTAGCTGATAGTCCTGCTGAGATGTGGTATGACACTTCTCGTACCAAGTATTGATAACTGCACAAATCCTCTTGTACTTTACCCATCTTGTTTCAAGAGTCGCACACAGTTTCATGCGAAACCAACCTACAAACGTAAACAAGCAAACGAACATAAAACAAAGCAGAAGAAGAAGCAAAAGTAAATGCGTAAGAAAAGTGAGTAAAAAAACAAACATGCAAGGTAAGAAGCAAACATGCATGCAAGCAAACAAACCAAAAACAAAAACTACTCCTACTCCTAAGCAAATGGTGCATGGGTTTGCTCACATGAAGTGATACTTCCAATGCAGCCACTAGTGCATTGGTCGAACCATGTTGGTGAAGGCATGGTTCGCGAGCCACACAATTGTGTGAACTAGTAAACATGAAAGATATAATAATGAAGACAAACACACTTCGAGTTTAAATGCATCCACAGAATGCAAGTGAGTGCATATGCATGACATGCAATCGGTGGACTTACCAATGATGTTGTGCGACATTGTGTGTGGCTGTTAAACATACGCATACTCCTAGCTGTGACATGCAAGCAAACAAAAGGAACAAAGACAACTTGCGTCATGCACGTGTGCTTTCTATGTAAGATTCCTTGAATGAATGAGCGATGGGATCGTGTAGTTCTAGTGGAGGAAGCATGATCTATGTGTGAGATTGATCTTTAATGAATATAGATGAGTGATGAGCAGCCTTCGGTGTTTCAACAATTTCCTAATCAGAAGTGAAACCAACCTCCTGACAGCAAGGGCATGACATAACCATCAGCTTGGGTTGAAGTCCCTTGAAAGTTTGTGGGGTTTCGACTTCATCGACAAATAGATCATCATAGACCAGTGTCTTAGACAGATTAACAATGATTGAATCAACATCGTGACCGGATAAAGAAGTAGAGAGATCACGAAAACCAAGATCAAAAAATTCAGGATGTTTTTTGACATCCTCATGATTTGATGAATCACACAGAGGGATAGATGAGAATTAAGAATGTTCACCCTCTGTGTTCCCAGAAAAAGCAGATGAAGAATCGAGTGGATGTTCAATGAATGATTTGTCCTCCCCATTGTCGGATGATGGACTGACATCCGGTGTGTTCTGCAAATGATCAACAATGGGTGCATCCATAGATGGAGATACACATGCGAAATCAAGGATGATAGAATCACCAAAGGTGTCAGGAAAACATGGAGGAGGCTCGAATAGAAGGGAGTGATCACTTGCCAAGGATTGATGCTCATGCTCCTAGTCATACTCTTCTTGAATGATAGTGTAGGTTGGTTGTGCAAAACCAACTCTGTCGATAGCTTGATCCTCGTTCACAGCAAGTGTAGAGTCCGGAATGGAAGAACACAAGACAATGCAATTCAAAGGATCATTAGAATATGAAGATGGAGGTTGAGGTACGAAATACATGCGACAACCCATGGGATTCACAACCCAATCGGCATGAAAATTGAGAGAAGTGGTGTTGGGAAGATGTGGCAGTTGAATGGATGTGTGTGCCCATTCTCCCACATCACTCTACGGTGGTGGAGTTGTTTGATGAGGGGATGACGAACAGTCACTTATGATGGTGTCCATGCCTATCTGTGATTGCCAGCTCCATCATCGAAGTATGCTGAGTGGGGCTTGGGCTAGAACTTCTTCTTCGGATTGACAAATTTGGTAAGACAATATTCAAATCTGTCCATGAGATACTGGAATTTCATCTGACTTTTCGGAGCTTGAAATTGCAATACATGGAAGCAGTTCCAAAATTCCATAGGTGATTCTTACTGGATCTTTCGTTGTTTTAACATTTTTTTGTCAAGAGGTTCTAGATCAAAATGATAGGAAGTAGATTCAATGAGATCACAGAACTGCTCAAGTGAGTGCATGTTGTCAGGCGGTAGACTCCAGCACAACTGTAGTGGGGATTCGTGAAGTGTGTATGAAAGCAGTAGGCTGAACTCTTCTGCATAGAACTCATTTGCATCTTCAAGGAATGGATATAAGTCTTCTAAGTACTAAGGCCAGGCTACTTCACCTTCACCATCATATGTGAATTTGAACAAGAGATTAGCAAACTCCCTCGTGATGTCGAGAGGTGTAGCCTGCGAAAAACATCATGGAGGGATGAGTGTGACAATATCCATGACGAATGTGCAAAGATTCAAAACTGGATGAGAGGACAGAACATGTCACCTGGCACTCCTTCTAGTGCAAGAAATCGTGACAGTGTTGGACCCGCCAACATGTTAGGAGATCTCCCGAGTAAGAAGTCCCAACTAGACCTCATATTGTTTGGTGTAGGAGTCCCAACAATGTGTCATACGGTATCGCCTTGAATGCGGTTGCGCGTAGAGGCAAGTAAGATGTCCCTATTGGTAGCAAGGGTGTGACATGCACAGCAAGCCAAGGAAGGTGCATGAATGGTTCTAACACACGAAAGGTGGAATGAGTGCGCCCCTTGGAAACCTGTGTAAACACATAGCTTGGAAGGGAACACACAAGAAAAGATGCATCACAAACTAGAAGGAAGGTGAACCAACAATCCAAAGTGATGGTTAAACCAACAACACATTTCAGGAAGATTCATACATACATATACAAAAATATTATATACATACATGCGTAAGGAAACAGATACATATATCGTTAGAGTAAACAAGTTAACTGAATAAAATTACAACATATGCATGAAACGTGTTGGCTCTCTTATATTAAGAAGTGAAAGTTCCAATCATACAGTACAACCATGACAAACCACTAGTCCTGATAATGGAATGTTACAGTCACTGTCGCCTGCTCCTCCAAAGAGATGTACTAGTTCTTCACTGTGGAGAAGCCAAGGCTCATTACAATACTCTCCAAGCTTTCTCTAAGCTACTCCTATCAAAAGCTTGGCTGACCAAAAGCCTCTACAATGAGTTATGAGGTATTATATATACCAAAGGGTGGGGTGACCCTTGACATTCCCCTTTGTGACTGTTCACCTACCCTCATGACTCTTCAACTACTCTATGACTGTTACATTCAACTATTGACACTTTAACTTCCACTTTACAAGATGTTACATACAATCTGCACATGTGCCCATGTGAGACAAAATAGGATTGAGAAAGCCATGCAAGACATCACTATGACTCAGACAACTGAGGGAAGACCAACTCTTCGACATCCTCATGCTGGTCAATTGTGAAGAATTGATGCCAAGCTTGTTAGTCCGCGATGGTGTCCATGTACTCTGTGGTGAAATATTTCTACAAATGAACTCTTTCCTCTGTTGCATCTGGGTACACTGCTTTGGCTCCTCTGTTCAACTCGTTTGATAACATGGGCATCATTGTCTTGAGTGCGGTCGGACCAGCGACATATTGATGCATGGTGTCTACACTGATTCCCGAGTCTCCCTTGGTGGCTATGAACATCAAATCGTCAATGTATGAGTCTAGATCCTATCAGACTCGACCCTTTGTCTTTGCCTTGATGAGTGTCCCAATAGATGGGATCGCATGTGTGTGCACAACAACATCCATGCTTCTGGACACCCGTGCATGGGAATCCTGGAATCTAGTGATGAACTACATGAGTTCTTCATAGTTCTGTATCTGATTGTGAATGTGTGCCTTCAACTCAACTGATTTGGGCTTCATCATCTTGGGCAAGTGTAACAGGGCTCCCTTTTATCTCATTGTACATGTTTTCATGCAGTTGACAACAATATACAAGTTTTACAAGATATGTGCTCTCCTAGCACACCGCTGCTACCAACCATTGAGATGGAAAACTGCCTTATGCACGATACCAAATCTAGAATACAATGCCCACATGACTGTCCCAAGGGACAATAATTCATCTAATATCACCTTCTTCAACTTTTCTTAGACAAATGTTGTAACCAGTTCTCCCTGATTGGTTGTCTGTACGTAACTCCTTAGCCATTCGCTCATTCTCTCTACTATCAAAAAGTGAACACTCGAGCTAGTGACTTCAGGATATGCTCAGGTAGCATCAGCCAATGCTGTTGGATGCTTGTGCACATTAGATATGATCACTCCTTCCTCAAACTTTGGAGGAGATGTGTGTACATTTAGAGTAGACACTCTACACAATTGCACAACTCTATGTTATGACTCGTCGAATGATATATTGTGCATCTCTTCTTAGGGATTATCTCCAAGGATCTCAATATCTCCATGGTCACTCAGGAATTGCTCTGTTTCCGGATCTAGGGAATCTGGTGGATCAACCTGTTGTTGGTAAGGCATGAGGTCAATGTCTTGCTCTAACTCTATCTGCTCCATCTCTATATCCATCTGCTTAGTTACTCGTTCAATCTCTTGAGCGAAGTCCTGCTCCTACGACTGCTCACCTTGTCTTCTTTGTGCCAACTGCTCGAATGAGTCTACCACCTATATGGTTTTAGTTTCATCAATATGTGCATGTTGCTCCCCTTATTGTGTTTTCCTCTATTGTGCTTCCTTCTCCTAACTACGCAACTCCTATTCCTTTTGAAGCTGCCCCTTCAACTCTTGCAACTCCTTCACTGTTTCCTCTAGCCTCAACTTTTCTCTCTACCTTTGCGCGGTCCTCTTCTCATGTTGTTGCCTCTTCGCCTCTCTTTCCAAAGCTTCTTTCTCCACAATTGAGTTTTCTTTGTACCTCTGCGTTGTCGACAATCTTCCCCTTGTCTTTGTCGTGTGCCGATATGTTTACCTCTATTGTTGTTGCTGCTAGTGCTCTCCTGGATGTTGCTTCGCTAACCACTTCACAGCGGTGCTGATCAAATAATTGGGCCTGGATAAGTTGTGGCAATATCTTCATTGGTCTTCCTTAGCCCAATGACACGCCCCGTGGATCCACATAAATTTCACTCTCGCATAGTGATCCTTCAAAATGCAATGCGTGTCATACGGATTAAACCTTCTAGTGCTGAAAGTAAATTTCTTGAACTCTTCTGTCTCGACATCCGCATGCTTGAGATTCCATATCTTGTACAATCTGATCCACAATGGAAGAGTGGGAAAAAGTACCTTCTTCTTCCGGTGCATCCTAGCTGACAGTTTTGTCGAGATGTGGAACAACACTTCTTGCATGACGAGCTTGTCCATGGAAAACTTCGATAAAACATGTAGATGCTTCTCTGCATTGTACATCCGTATGATCTTTCCAAAAGGTGAGGCATACCAATACGATATGTCAATCAATGCCTCCATTGTTGACTTCGATGTGCAAGGTGGATCCTGCTCAAATATCATCTTGTACACTAGGGTGAAAAAATGGTTTGACAACTATGTGATGACTCCATGGAAGCTTCATTCAGAAAACAGTTTGCAATAAGTGTTCACGAAGCTTTCCATTGATGTCCATGCCCACTTCAGGCATGGGAAGAGTTGATGGGCACAGCTTGCATCCAAGATGTATGCAAACATGTATATTTCTCATTGTTGACCTTTGGGCAGCTGTCGAGCTCCTGTTACCTATTCCTTTAGCCTGTGATCCAACATGTCGGACCAGTTGCATGCTTTTCCTTGACTGGAGAGTTGATCCAACACGGTCACCCAACTCTGCGAGAAGGTCTTTGTGCTCTCTTTTCTATACAAGTGGCATGCAAAGATGACCAAGTACTGATATGCCTTATGCAATGCCTTCATCTTGTAAATTTGGTTGGGTGTCATCCTGAACTTGGTTGGCTGCTTCATCCAGTTCTTCAAGTATCCCTAGAGTTGGCATTGCTGCTAGGTGTGTTGAAGGGTGTCTCCATGGTGATCAATGACTTCAGAAAAATGGTACATTTGTTGATAGTCCTGTGCCCTGGAGGTAGAAATATGTGTCCCTCTGACACTTCTTAACACCATCATCTCAGGATCAGTATGCTAGATGATCCAAAGTATCATGTTCGCGCATGGGAACGCAGGATACCTGCATGCAATCTGGTACAAGCCGGACCTATGAATGTTCACATAAACTTTGCGGTCTTCAGGATATTCCCCAAATATGCCTCAGAATGCATTATTGATCTTCTACCATTTCAACTTGATTTCTTTGTCTACGATAAGCTTGGTGACTTCATAAATTGGTAAACTCATAGACACTCGCTCAATTGCATCTCCAGTTGCTTTTTTGTCTGTGTCCTTTGACCCTGCTATCTTGGATACCATTGATCCTAAACTGCTGAGAGATGGACGAAAACCTGCTATATCTGGAGACATGGAGACATGCATGGCAGGAAATCCATTAGTTAAAACCAAAGAAAACTTAAGGATTGACATGCAACATACCTGGGATACTGGTGGCAAGGATTGCACAATTTTCAATAGGAGATTGGGAGACTGACTTCCAGAACTATGCAAAAGGAAGCTCGAACTGTCGGGAGGCTGGTTGACTTTTGGAATTGTGAAATAGATAATCCAGACTGGCCTACTGGGTGTTGAGATTTCACAATGCACAATTTGAGCTGGTAAGTCATGCAGGCCTAGGGACTGCAATGCACAATTTTCTGCTCCAGTAGACACTGCCTCTGAGAATTGTGTAAAGAAATTTTGGAGGACATTGTCTAGTTAGATTTTCACATTTTTAAGGAGGAAGGTAGAGCCTTCCTTCTCATAATTGTGCAATGTTGTCCGGGCAAGGCAGAGTCCGGGCCAAGGTTGCCCAGACTTGCCGAGGAGTGACTAAAAGCATATGAAGATGTGAATTCATGGAGAAACTGAGTGTAAATAGGATTTAATTATCATGCATGCAAAAAATGAATGAAAGATTCAAAAAACAAAAAAAAACCATGCATGTGTGTGAAACGAGTCGCCGAGTCGGCGACCGTCCGTGCAAAACAGTTTTATGCATGCGACAGTAATGAGATGCAAACGAAAACTAAAATGGTGCTTTTACATGCTAACATGCTTGTAAACGACAACAAGCACTCACATAAATAAAGTAGAGAGCACTCACACAAGTCAAAACACAAAAAGTGACAAAAATATTGCAAACGACAAGTAAAGCAGACTTACCTGGAAGTAGTTGAGCTGCATGTGCCGAAGACTCTTGGATGTGCTTTGGGATGTTAGAGCTCCAATATTGATGTGAATAATGAAATATGAAGCATCTAATAATGAACTATGAAGCATCTAATAAATAAGTCTAATAAAAGACAAGTAAAGCAGACTTACCTGGAAATAGTTGAGCTGCATGTGCCGAAGACTCTTGGATGTGCTTTGGGATGTTAGAGATCCAATATTGATGTGAATAATGAACTATGAAGCATCTAATAAATAAGTTTGAGGCTCATGACGTGCATGCCACAAATCTAGGAAAAAGCGACACTTGGAGGAAAGTTTCTAAGCAGATCTTTGCATGTAACCTCCAGCTGCTAAAAAGAGATCCCTAAAATCTAGGGATGATTTTTTCATGTTTCTTTTTGCTATTTCGAGCAAAAGTAGCTCATGTGTGCAAATCAAGTTTCTTGGGTCCCGGGTGGAATTGGTCAACCTGAAGGCACATTCAGCAGCCTGTTTGACTGAGAGAGAATTTTGTGCAATTTCTAAGAGGAGATGGGCCAGTTGTCCCACAGGGATTGCATAATTTTCGAGGCAAGCAGGTGACTACTACCCAAAACTGCATAATTTTTTGGCTGAGCTACAATGTTGGGCCAGGTTTTGCAATTTTCCTGAGGAAGGTTGTTTGACTGCATTGCATAATTTCTGAGCCCAGCAAGCTACCTGACAGAGTTGTGCAATTTTTGGAGGGAAGGTTGGTTCCCCTCCAGAATTGCGCAATTTTCTGAGGGATTTTCTCAGCCAGCAACTAGCCCGAGTGTGGAATGGAAACATGTGAGGGAGTGAATCAAACTAACATGCACAAGCTGGAAAGTTGCTAAAAAGCCAATGAAGCTTATGTACTTAACAACGCAAGACATGCTAGTAAGGATGGTTGGTAGGGAGGCTCCAAAATGAAGCTAAGGAAAAATTTTGGAGGGTGTTTGTAGCCACTACAACACTAAGAGTGGCTGAGATGGATCATCCAATAAATTTTTCCAACAGGAATTTATTGTCGATGAAGTAAAATTACACCACGATGGAAGGTGAAGGACTAGCAATGATATATGCTCTACAATTGTTTAAACACTACCTATTGGGATCACATTTTAAGTTATACACCAATAAATTTTCATTTCACTACATTGTCAACAAGTCAGTGTTGGCAGGGGGGAATATGCAGATGGATTTTTCTATTCCAAGAATATGACTGTGGTAATAGTGAACCTAGGTAGATTGGATGTAGGGCCAAACCACTTATCTAGGACCCTTCCTGACAAAGATGTAGGGAACATGGGAGATATCTTACTTGATGCACATCTATTCGACATTGATATGGAATATAATCACTTCGAAAAGATCGTTCAATTCCTTAGCACAAGAACAAGACCACAAGGTTATATAGTCGCATAAAAGAAACAACTGGTAATTAAGGAAGTGGATTATTAGTTCATTGTAGGTTGTTTGTATGAGTTGGGCATAGATGGTATACTTTGTCATTATGTATTAGAACACAAAATACCAACTATCTTAGTAGAGGCACATGAAGGGGTGACCAAAGGCCACTATTTAAGGAAATCTACAATGTAGAAGATCTTGCGCGTGAGTCTTTGGTGGCTGACAATTCACTGCGATGAAAAAGAGTTATATCATAGTTGTGATGTTTGTTAGAGAGTAAGAAAATCATCATGTTAGAATTAAATTCCAGTACATCCACATGTAATGCTACAACCATCTTACCAGTGGGTAGTGCATTTCATTAGGAAAATCAACCTAGTAGTGAAAAGGAACAAAGCATGCTATATTATAACTATGAGAGATTATCTGACCTAATGGTCTAAGGAAATTCCCATCAAAGATTGTAGTATAGAAATTGTAGCACAATTGTTATTTGAATCTTTTGTCACCCAATTTTGGCTATCCAAATATTCTAATGAGTGATTGGGGAAATCACTTTCTAAATAGAACCGTCTAAGCACTAATGAAGGAGTTCTAGGTGCACCAT
Source organism: Pinus taeda (assembly GCA_000404065.3). Classification (NCBI taxonomy): domain Eukaryota; kingdom Viridiplantae; phylum Streptophyta; class Pinopsida; order Pinales; family Pinaceae; genus Pinus; species Pinus taeda. The sequence continues at coordinate 24,159 of APFE030527405.1, forward strand.
CAAACAATCACTCCATGCCATCTACAAGAGAATGGCACGGTAGATGCCTTCATTAAAACTTAAGAGAATGAATTGATGAAGTTCTGTAATGTGAATAGAGATGATTTTAGACTTGACTATTTTAATATTACGTTGGGCATATCGAACTACATCGAAGAAACTTACAAGACATACACCATTTTAGTTAGAATATGGGTAGGAGATAGTAATGTCCATGGAATTCATAGTCCCTAATCTTTGTATTGTTTTCATGAAAAAGTTAACATATTCTAGCACAATATAACAAGGAATTATAGAATTATTATAGTTGGAAGAAGATAGGTTCATAACAAGTTGCCACTAGAATGTGTAGAAAACAAGGGAAAAGGCATGGCATGATAATCATATTAAACAAAAGCAATTCTAGGCTAGTGACCTTATGCTACTATATGACAGTAATTTTGTGAAGCACTCTAATAAATTTCAAATGCATTGGATGGGACCATGTATTATTAAGTATGTTGTAGATGCAGGGGTTGTCCAACTAGAGAAACTGAATGGAGAGCTCCTCAAGGGACTTGTCAATGGGAATCAAATAAAGATGCACAAATACAGTCGACTCACCTCTCAAAGTCTCTTTTTTTTATTATTATCTGGATTAGATCATTATATTGTTTGTCATCCATCTCAATGCTTTCATAGTGGAAAAAAATAGAGGAATCAACTCACATGACCATTTTTACCAGCGAAACCCAATTTGGCAAATTGGTGTTTGAAACCTTCGAGGAGAATTTTGAGGCATCAAACATTGTTTTCTGGGGGTAATTTTTTTTTTGCTTCAGTTAATTGCATTTTTTTATATTCTACAAACAAATACCTTTCCAATGATGCAAGAACCACCACATCAGAGTTTGTATGCAAAATCTATGCCACTTAGAATTTGACCTTTTTGTTTTCACCACCATAATTTGAGAGGATGCTACGTCAGCCCCATTATTCATGGAAAAGGGGCTAGCCACATGATTATTATGAAGAATACTCTATACGAGTCCATATTCTAACATTTTTTAAGAGTAGAGGTAGTAAAACCTAACCACTAGTAGGTTATTGGGTTGTGTTATAACTGGGCCATTAGGAGAAAAAATGGTTCTTCTTTTTGAGTGCATTTGTTCCATAGATGAGAAAAAATAGTCGATAGGGATAGGAGATATAGAAAACATATAGGATTTGTGCACTATTGTAGCCTATGGGCCACATGTCATACTTCTTTGTACTCACATCCATTTTCCATTCAGAGAAAGAGAGCAGAACGAGCACATCTTCCATCTGGGTTTTCTCCTCTAAGGGTTTCCCAGGTCATATCTGGCATTAAATCATGCTTTCTCATTTTCTATTTCATTTTTGTATATTTTTTCCATAATTTTAATTTGCATGAATACACAATTAACAATAATCTACAAATCTAAAAATCTAAAGAGAAATAAAACCCTAATAGTGTAGATTTCATATTTCTATATATAGTTTTATCATATATGTTGTGAATAATTGTCCAGTGGAATATCCATGGCAATTTACGGATCAATTTTTAGTGAAAAGAAAAAAAAAATTCTCTTTGTTTGTAGGTAGAAGTTGAGAAGGAGAAAACTACAAAGACTTAAGGACCATGAAGAATAGCATGCCAGCCTTGACATAATAGAGCATCCACATTGTGGTGAATAGTTAAAACACTACACACTTTGATCGTCGCACGATCACATGAACAAACAACCAATTAGAGCACGTAGTACCTGAAATGACCAAGAAGGTGGAATACAACTAGAAAATGGAAATGACAATGGGAATCAGAACAATATAGAAAAAGGCACCGAAAAATGCATCTGCTATCCACATGGTGTTGAAAATGGAAACAATAAATGCTAAAAATAGAAGTGATAAAAATAGCAATGCTATAAATAGCAGTTTGGGTACCAGTGCTGGATTGAGCAACAGGGAATGAAAAATGTAAGTGTTAAAAATAGCATTGCTATTTTTATCAGTTCGAGATGGATTCCAATTTTAGTCAGTCCCTAGACTAAAATAGGAAGTAAAATTCAAATTTGACCTTAACAGTTGTTTGAAAATAAATTAATTAATTCACCATGAGTTAATTAGTTGTGAAAATCAAACATGAAGTCTATGTGAGGACATGCAACAATTTCTCCATTAATTGAGGAATTTATCCATCAGTTAAAGAGATAAGGATGAGTTCTAATTTGAGTAGTAATTAGTTGGGCTTAGTTAAGTAGCCAAGTCCAGTTATATTGATTTTAACAATTTGTTTAAATTAATGTGAGTTCAGTTAATTAATGCATGCTTGCATATAATTGTTGCACTTTAGATACTGAATATTCTCTCATGAATAACTCATGCATGTTAGTTCAAATAGAGACCCAGTTGAGATCAGAGGAGGGACAATGTACTATCAGCTGGATGGATTTTTCCTATAAAGGAAGCTCATCCATGGAGAAGGATTTATCTCCTTCAGGATTGCGCAGTTGGATCAGAGGTTAGTGAGTGTGTGAAGAGGCCAATTCACACAAGTGGCTGCACTGAACCCCAAGGAAAATTGCGCAAAGAAATAGGAGGCTTGGAGGGCATAGGAGAAGGTTTGAGAGAGGCCTTTGACTATATATGAGCAGCAGAGGGATTGCAGAGTGAGCAAGATAACTTGTGAGCTAATTCTTTTTGTAATCCAGACTATATTTCCAATTTTATGATAATACAGAGTTGGAATTTTAAGTTGAGGCTTTCCTTGGGTTATTTCTTCTGTGTTATGTGTGATTGATTTCTACTTATCAATTATATGTGTTCAATTGGTCTTTCTCGATTCAATTAAGCTTTCACATAATTGTTTGTAGAAGTAGATCAAGTATTTTTCTTTGATATATTGCATTATCAGGTGATCTACAGTGGGAATTTCTACACATGGATTGGACACTGTGGACCTTTAATGAAAATAGCATTAAATATATTAAAGATAAAATCTATTTCCAATTAGTGGCTCTAGCTGAAAGGCTACTAACATGACCTCTAGTGTGGGTAAGTCCACAAAACGGAGTTCCCACTTAGAATCCCCCCCTCCCCATCCAAAATAAACAATATTATTATGGTATCATGATAGGATCCCTACAGTTATTGCATTTGGAAAGGTGCATAAGGTAGGTAAATAGTTACTGCTTTGCCTAGTTCAACATTATTTGTATTTGAAGTGCAATTGTTTAGTGGAATTTTGAGACTGACCTTGAGGAATAGGTGTTTCACAACATAACTAGCTACTAGACATAGACACCATGGGTTCTTCCTTAGCACTAAAGAAACTAAGAAAAAAGGGAACCAGTGTTGTGCCATCCTTATCATCGACTGCAAGAACCAACGGATTTGAAGTACACACTGCAAACAACTCCAATTCCGCCAAGGGTCTTCAAGGAAGGTGATATGATTAACATGGTGGAAAAATTAAACTATAATGACCATGATGTCATAGACTATGCCAAGTTCCCTCAATTCATAAAAGAAAAATACCTTAATGTTACATTTTAACTAGGGCATCCATAGGTTTGTGAACCACAACAATGGGCCATGGGTTTGGAGAAATCGGTTATTTTAAACTTACTAGACACCTCACATTTTGGTAGAAGTATTGAAGTCAAAATTTATGTCAAAATATTGTTAAGTTGCATAAATGGCATATTTTTGTGGCTAGATGATCCCATCAAAATCAATTCTCACCTTATATGCAAAATTGCATTATTACATATGGTTCGAGAGGATCTAAAGCCTCTCTTTGAAAATTTAATGAAAAGGAACTTGCTAAGGATATTGAAGAGAAATATGACACCAATCATGGACAATGGTGACTCTTATTCCCATCCGTAAATGATGAACCTATGTAGTTAACCACATAGATAATGGTGTACAAACTAGTCAAAAAAATGCAAAAAAATATCAATGCCACATGGGAACGGTAGTTGCAAAAACAAAATGCATCGAGGGTGTACAAACAAAATGGGATACCTTCCTCTAGAACCAATTCCTGTAGGATTTCCTAGAATCCTAAGAGAGAAACGTGGAGTTCCACTATGCATGGTTGTTGATCCTCATAGCTTTGACAACTAATCTTTATATGAAAACTTGAAGAATTGAACAAATTGCAAGTGAAATTTTTATGTGTTTTAGGTAATGGAACAAGTTACTAAAAACATTAACAAGTGATTTTTAAACACATTTAATAGCCAAAATAGAGACTAAATATCATATCATAAACACATAACAAAAAACATGATAAAAGAGTTCACCCCTCTCATGGGCTACATCTCCTGGTCCAACTTCCAATGTAGGGCCTCTTTCATTAATTGCTCAAAATTGTGTTTTCATGGCTTTACAATGCTCATAATGTAAAAAAAAAAATGTATCCAATGGCTTTAGAAATGTCAAAAACCCCCATCTGGGTTCTTTCTACACCTCATTTGGCCAAAAACTGATAAAGTTATGCATGTTACATGTTTTTCCCAAATTTCACAGCTAACCATCCTACAATTTGACCCAAACTTAGCTTGAGCACCCCAAACCCAGAACCAATGTGCAAATTCGGCCTCACCTCGGCCTACAATCTTGCACGATGGGCAAAATTTCTAGATGATTAAATTGTCCACTAACGCCCAATTTCTGAAATTTGAGGATGTATGGGGGCCATGTGCCCAGGGGTCGCGGCTATTCGCCAGTCCCTGGCGACCGCGCTCCCAATGAAAAAACATGTGGTCTCATGTGACCATAGAACTGGGCCTTATGGTTATTTTCCAAAGTTGAGTGCTACGTACTCCAATTATTTGGCGTAAGGTCATGTGTTGGGCCATAGGCCCTGGTGCTGGCCCGCACTCTATGCCATAGGGGCTGACCCCTTCCTTGCCTTTTCCTGTGGTTACATGAAGGTTTCATATGATCCAGGGCTGATCCCTAAGGGGCTGGCCCCCATTCAACCTACGCCATGGCTCTTGCTCCAGTTTGTTGTGGTAGGGTTGTGACCACAAGGCTAGAGCTAAGCCCTAGCCCACATTCCTGCCCCTTAGTTCTGAGGGTGTGGGGACCAAGGCCATTTCTCCAATTTAAATATAATTTGTGAACTTATGTTGTTAATAAAAATATTGTGGCACGTTGGTTGAGACTCTTGGTGCTTGTTTCTTGGTCGTAGGTTCAAAACTGGTGGGTAGCTTGGCTACTTAACAAATTTTTCATGCAAATTTTGGAGGCCAAATGGCAACCAGCCATTGGCCCATGTGGCCCTCCATCATTGGACCGCATCAAAGAACCTGTAACTAATAGAAATTCACCATTCATAAGCCAATAAATAAGAAACACTTGTCAAACAAGCCATTGGAATGAATTGTTTCGTCAAATTCCTAGTCATCTGCTTAGTCAGGCTACGAATTGTTGACTAGGCATACCTGCAACCCAATTACAAAAATTTTAGTTGTTTGGCAATTCAATCAGAAAATAATATCGAGAGAAAATGATATCAATTTTGAGTGAAACAAGTTGCATTGGATTCAGATCGTCAAGATATATGCACTAGTACATGTTTCAAGCACTTTCGAACACTTTGAATTTTGAGCACTAAACTAATCCCTTGGATTACTCCTTCCCATTGGAAGATTTTTGACCTACAAAATTTCATTTTCAATCAACAAAAATATGATGGTAGAGTTCCCTCAACCTTCTAATTTCAACCCATTTGGAATTTTTTGTTTTTTCGCTTTGAGCTCCTCATGAAAGTACTTCACTTTTGAAGTCTTTGTCTTTCTGTCAAAGATAGGACCTTGTTACAATTCTTCAAGATGTTTAGAAGAGAAAACTTATTTTAAATAAATATGAACATTCTCTCCTCGATTTCCAATCAAAGAAGACTTATTCAATTTCAATTTCACCTCACCTTGAACACTGTAGTCATAACGATGCCTAGCATGTCTAGCCTTGTTTTTGGCTTGACTCTTCACCCAATGCGAACATAATCGCCATGCACCATTCCTCCTCAAAGCCAAAACATTATGAGACCCACAAGAAGATATTTTAGAACCATTTTCCTCTTTGTCAAATAGCTTTTTCATCTTCTTTTTGACCCCTGCATTCTTTAACACTAGCATCTTGTCCATACCAAAGTTCAACAATGATGCATCCTACTACAAATGAACTTCATGTTGTTTTCCTCTTTTAGGATGCAACAGGTTAGATTCCTGAAACATCATATCACATGGATTAGTAACCTCAATGAAATCAAATTTAAAACTTGATTCATATCCTTGAAAGACTTCAGATTTATAAACATCTCTATGTTTGATCATCAAAAATGTAAAATTCTTACTAGCATTTACAAACCTCTTCATTTGTCTAGCATTCACAAGAGATAAATTCAACTTCTTTCTATGTTCTCTAACAATTCACTCAATCCCAAATTTAAACAAGTGATACTTTTTATCATGGCGATGAAAGATGGATTTCCTGTCATATAAATATGGGCTTCCCAAAACAATACCACAAATGTCAAGTGGTACCACATCAAGTTCTACCTCATCAATAAAATTTGGAGTGATGGAAAATCTAAGTATGAATTTTCTTGTCACTTGCAACTTGGCATTGTCACATACCCACCCCAAAGGATAAGGTTGAGGATGAGGAATGGTTTCCAAATTTAGTTTCTTGACAATGTCTTCTGAAATGAGGTTTGCTTGTGAACCACTATCAAACAAAGTATCTACCTTGTTATGTTTTTTGATGATTCTAATATGGAAAAACTCTATTCTTTCTCTTTCATTTTGAGTTTCAATGGGTTTTCTAGAAGAACTAGTACTTGCAATTGAATGTTTACCTTTCAATCCCATGGCTATGACTTTTGTTTCATCTCTAGAATCAGATCCTAGATCTTGTTGTGTAGTTTTAGCAATATTTTATTTCTCCTTGTTATTAAACTTTTTGGGTCTCATCTCAAATGAAGTTTCCAATAGTGGTGTTCATCATGGCCTTCTTTAGAACAATGTTTACATATGAGATTTTCTCCTTCTTTCTTGACTAAATTGTTCTTTTTATCCTTGCCTTTAAACTTCCCATTTCCTTTTTCTCCAGGCTTGAATGATTTGTCACTAGTTTCTTCAGAAAATTTTTACCTCTTGCCTCTAAATGAGTTTCATGTAGACACACTTCATCTAGTTTTTTAGGGTTAAACATGAGAATGGTGTGTCTCAAGTAACTATGTAATCCTCCAATATATTTGAGCAAAGTATATTCAGAGGACAAATCTATACCCAAAATCAAAGCTCCTTTCCTAAATTCTTGAGTATAGCTTTGCACATTTTGACCTTTATCTTGCCTAAAGTTTTTCCAATCCATAATATCTTTTTACATGTATGTTAATGGATAAAATTTCCTTCTTATTGCAACAATAAAATCATTCCAAGAGGATACAACCTTACCATGTTTCTTCATATCCTCTTGAGTTTTGGCTTCCCACCAAATAAGTGTTGCACCTTCCAATCTAAGAGAAGCAAGCTGAATCTTGGTCTCATCATCTTTTCTCCTTCGTATCCTGTAATACACTTCAATCTGACAAGCACAATTATCTAATTTCTTAGCATCTACCTCTCCATCATACATAGGCAATTCAAACTTTATGTCAAGCTTTAGCAAAGGAGTTTTACCATTTCCTTTTGGAGAATTTGGAGGTGTTTGTGAAAGAGAAGAAGAAGTATAATATGGGGATGAATATGAGGATGAGGATGGAGGTGAAGGTGGTGGTTTGTCACCATTCCCTCCGTTCCATTTTGGAGGTTTGTCTCCTTTTCCTCCATCTCCTTTTGGAGGGTTTGAGCTCTCTCCATACAACTTTGAATTCCTCTCTTTATAAAGGACCTTTACCATTTTAGACATATCAAAGAATTTTTTTAAAAGTTCTTTCATCTTCAGACATCCCTTCAGGAAATTCTTCATGTGACATGGCTATTGAAGCTTGAGGTGTGTTTGTTCTCCTTGAAACAATTTGAGATTTTGGCTCCACAAGTTCTCCTTCTCCTATTTTAAGCTTAAATCTTGTAAGCATTAGAAAAACACTTGCAAACAAAATCAAACCTTCACAATAACTTTATGCTTTGATATCAAAATGATCTATATATGAAAACTTGAAAATTTGAACAAACTGCAAGTGAAAATTTTATATGTGTTTTGGGTAATGGATCAAGTTACTAAACACATAAACAAGTGATTTTTAAACACAATTAACAACCAACCTAGAGAAAAAACACCATATCATAAATACATAATAGAAAACATGTTAAAGGAGTTCAACCCTCTCCTGGGCTACATCTCCTGGTCTAGCTTCCAATGTAAGGCCTCTTTCATTAAGTTCTAAATTTTGTGTTTTCATGGCTTTAAAATGCTCAAAATGCAAGAAAAAAATCTCTCCAATGGATCCAGAACTGTCAAGAACCCCCATCTGGGTTCTTTCCATACCTCATTTGGCCAAAAACTATGAAGGTTATGCATGTTACAAGTTTTTCCCAAAGTTCATAGCTAACCATCCTACAATTCAAACCAGATCTTGCTTGAGCACCCCAAAGTTGGAACCGGCACACAAACTTGGCCTACAATCCCACCCAACGGGAGAAATTGTTAGACAATTAAACTATCCACTAATGCCCAATTTCCAAAATTTGAGGTCGTATAGGGACCACATGCCTAGGGGCCGAAGCCAATTGCATGTCCCCATCAGTTGGGCCCCCAACAGAAAAACACATGGTCTCATTAACCGATAGAACTGAGACTTGTCTCTATTTTCCCGCACTGAGTGCTACATGCTCCAACTGTTCAACGTCAGTTCATGTGACGGACCATAGGCCCTTGGGCTAACCACCACTCTGTGCCCTAGGGGCTGGCCCCTTCCTTGCCTCTGCTTGCAGTTACATGAAGGTTGCATATGAATCAAGGCTAACCCCATATGGGCTGGCCCCCATTCATCCTTTGCCATGGTTCTTGCTCTGGTTTGTTGTGGTAAGGTTGTGACCATGTGTTTGGGGCTAAGACCTAGCCCATAGTCCCACCCCTTGGTTCTAAGGGCACAGGGACCAAGGCTGGGGCTTAGCCTCGACCTAACTCAAACAAAGGTTTTCACTCCAATTTAATATAAATTGTGAACATATGTTGTTAAGAAACATGTTTTGGCACATTGGTTGATAATCTTGGTGCTTGTTTCTTGGTTGTAGGTACAAATCCGGTGGGCAACTTGGCCCCTTGATAAATTTTTAATGCGTAGTTTGGAGGCTGCGTGGCAGTCAGCCATTGGCCCACGTGTCACTCCATCATTGGTCCACATCAACGAACTTGTAAAAAATAGAAATTCACCATTCATGATTCAACAAAAAAGATATTGTTGTCAAAACACCATTGGCTCGAATTGTATAGTCAAATGCTCAACCACCTACCTAGTCAGTGTATAGATTGTTGACAAGGCATATCTGTAACCCAATTACAAAAATTTTAGTTGTTTGGAAATTTGCTCAGAACCTGATATCGGGAGCATACGTTATCAGTTTTGAGTGAAAAGAGTTGCGTTGGATTCAGATCATTGAGATCTACGCACTAGTACATGTTTCAAGCACTTTTGAACACTCTGAACTTTGAGAACTAAACTGATCCCTTGTATCAACAACATGGTAGTTTTTCCTAAGGACACTAACTTTCCACCACCATATTAGTAATATTTCATCACACTAATTTTTGGGTCACTCTAAGACACCTTAGATAAGAAACACCATAAAAATACCAATGTTAAGTTTTTCATTTGGAAAGAGGACATCAACCAGCCTATACTGAAGGTATCGTGCATTCTAGTACAATGTTTTGAGGCCGACAAGGCAGTGTTCATATTATACACCACAAAACACCATATGTATACATAATCCCACGTGGACATGATAAAGCAATGGTTGCAATGCACATACAAGCTTGATGAGAAAAATATGTCACAAATTGTCAACAAATGTGAAAGAATGGCCTAGACCACCTACTGAACACCATCCAGAGGAACATATATTAATAGTAGTGAAGAGGAAGAGCACAAATATCCACAAACAAAAAGGTAGCCCACCCCATAATAGGAGGAACTTCTCAAGAAACAAAAACAAGAGTAGGGGGAAGAGAAACCCAGCACATGATAGTGGGAATCTAGAGAAGGAGAAATAGTACTAGTAGGTGAACATAGACTGTTAAAAGGTTTAAATAAAGGGGAAAAGGAAGAAGAAAAGGGGTAAGAATCCAATTATCTCATAGAAACCTTCCTATATGAGGATTATTTACAGACAATTGTTGAGTAGATGAATGAGGTGATTGAGTCGAGAATTTCCCTTCACGTCACTACTATTCAAAAAATGGAACAAGAATATAAATTCTTGCAGGAGTGGATGTAGAAACAATTGGAACACCTTTGTCTCTTGTTTGAATCATATAGGATGGTAAATCCTTCACCAAGTGTGACAGAGCACACTATTGCAATGGAGGAAACCAGTGCACCATCTACACTAGAAAATTGGCCAGAACAATTGTAACCTTCTACACCCTTGGAAAAATGTCATACCTTGTCTATTCCACCCATCGCAATATACTTTCCATAAACTATAATTCCATAGCAGGCCCAATATTTTCCATAGGTAGACCTTACATTGTCATAATTTTTGTTGAATATATTACATCAATTGCAACAAAGTGTTACACAAAAGATAAAGCTTGCTACCTCACTAGAGGAAGTACAAAGATGAGAAAAGGTACAAGTAACCTCTGATTCCTTTGGGAATATGTGTGATCTTGAGTATGAATACACTAAGTTCCATGAAGTTATTTTAGATGTTTGTAATAGGCTACAAGATAGTGCCAAAATTAAGGATATCAATGAAAAAATTTAGATTGTGGAGTATCAAAGTGAGTCTGCACAGGAACAATTTAATCACCCTACCAGCGTTAGAATTTTAAGCCATGATGGTAGAAAGTGTGATGCTTGAAAAGCAATTCAATGAGTGGAGAGAAGAATGATAACAACTTTCCCATAAAATTGTACAACTATAGGACTAAGTAATGCAAATTTTTGATGACATTGTTGTAGCATAGGCCATAATACATCAAGTAGTTGCAAATAACCAACAATTGTTCGTAGCTCTTCCTACGCATGTTGAGGTAATAGAAAGTATCATTACAAAAAAAATTCATCCTAAAAGTGCCCATTAAATTTTCATGTAATTTCCATGTC
>APFE030527405.1:48247-60078 GCA_000404065.3 Pinus taeda
CCCCCCCCCCTCAATATTATTTCCAACATTAATTCCCCTAGCCAATAGAACATACAACTCTATTTGGTTTTCAAAGAAAGACAACTTCTTCAACAATGCAAATGACTTACTGGGATTCGGATTTAGTAACAATTTTCCCATCTCCTATCAAAAATTAACATAATGGGGATCATTTCTTCCTAATGGAGTAGAAATGATTTAGGTGGAGGTGGATTTCTATAGCCATCCACCTCTTCCACTACATAAACATGGTTCTCCATATATATTACGACCTAAAAGATAATAAATAAAACGTAATAATGATATAATAAAATACTCCTAAATAAACAATAATGATAGAAAAATAATGAAAGGACAAACTAGAGAAAAGACATAACTTTGACGTGAAAAGGAAACTATATAATATTCATATGGGGCATCTCATTTGTAGAAGATCATCTCCCATTCCCTAATGATGCAGACATCAAATATTTTCCTTAGAGAATTGAGAACTTTGGGCCAAAAATCCCTCACCACTTTGTCTTCTTTGGTTACGGTTTTGGACCTTAAGGGTTCTTTGTTTATGTTAAAATGTCACTTTTTAGCCTATGTAATAATTTTTTGGTGGATGAATGTAGCCAACATATTTCTCTTTCAAAAATAATCTACCTCTATTCTAAGCTAGTGTTTATTCTACAATATTCTACTATTTAATAAAGATTTGGGTTCTTACTCTTTTTTTTTCTCTATAGTATATTTCTATATATATGCCATATTTACTTACCTACCTTTCATTTTGTTCTTTACATAGTCCAAATTAGAGGTTCCACAAGCTGTCATGTTTCATTCCTTTATTGTAATCTCTTCATCCATTACTTTGCACCATGCTTACCATGCTTCTTATTTTGTTGAATCTTCAAGAAATATTGCCTCTACTTCAATATGAGACATTAAACTAAAATTAGAAAGCCTTTGAAATTTTGTCTTCTATGGTTATGGTTTTGGACTTTAAGGGTTCTTTGTTTATGTTAAAATGCCACTTTTTTTGGCCTCTTGTTACATCGTAAGGCATTTCCCTATGAGAAGAACTCCCCTCCAATGCCACCTGTCCCTTTGTGTGCCTTTGATTTATGCGTTAAATGATAGAAATTTCCTCTTCCATTAGATTAAAAATTGGTATTATTCAGTTACAATTCTCTAATGAGATTTTCTTACCACATCCATAACCCGACATTCCTCTAAATCCAGGCACTGAAGCCAATGCTTCTGCAAGTTCTTTCAAGATAGGCATTACAGGTTGCTCCAAATGTTTCAGAAATATGGCCTTCATGGGACCCCGAGAAGGGATTTCTTGCAAGAGTATTGACTTAGTCTCTTCTGCAGATGGGGGTTTCCCGCTTCCTCACCCGTGGCCCACCCCAGAAGCAAGGGAAAGTTCAGCTACCCATGCTTTGAAAGTATTATATGAAACACTTTCTGAAGTAGAGGAGGAGCCATTGGCCAACATCTGAAGTGGGGATACCAATCATTGACCTCTCCCTTGTCTTATAGGAGCAGAAACCTTGCTCACTTGTTGTCTCGACAATGCTCCTTCGTGGCCTTTTCCAACAATGTTCTTCGATTCTCTGTCTCTATTCAATGTTTCACCACTTTCTTCGCTATGGATTTTTTATTTAAACTAACAATGAATTAGGTATGTATCAACCAACGTGTCATTCTTGTTCATGAATAGGAATTCGTTCAGAAATTTCTTTGGCAGCTGTGAGGATCCTTCATAGATTTTATATTTAATTGAATGATGTTGATATTTACATAAGTTTCCAGGGAAATTATAGATACAGATCTGAATTTAATCATCTTAATTTCTACTCCTCCATGGATCGCCAGGTGGAAACTCCTTACAATATCAATTAATTTGCAAAAGATTAAAATTCTCTACTGGGATCTGCAGTTTGCAGTTTATGTTTCTTTTTCCCCACAATTTCATTTGATGAAGTTTTGTGTTCCTGGGTGAGTGAATGAGTCTTTCATGCAGTACTTTTTTGTGGAATGCAGCAGGCCAAGCAAGGTGGCCACTTGGGTTTGAGACACTAAACTTGAGGGTACAAATAATGGATTCCATGAGAGGTGGAGACATTGATTCAATGAGGATGTCCACACCTAGTTTTTCTTCAGTTTCTTCATCAGATTTTGATACAAAGGTAATTTGATGAGATCAGTTTTGGATTCTATGAATATACATTTGGCACTTTTTGATTGAATTTTCTTGCAAAATGTTTGAATTCTGGAGAGAGATTGATTGGTCTAGAGTAGAATAGTTGTATACTATTCAGAGTTTTGAAAATTTTTCAGGATTAAACTTAACTCTAATGATTATTACGAACCTACATTGTCTAAGCCTTTTCTGTGGTAGTTCAGTAGCGCAAAGGGAATGACATTCAAATTAAGGTTCTAGCAATGCAAAAGCATGAAGGGTACACTGATGACCACTACCATGGGCATAGTGGTAGTCGCCATGTGCTAGAAATTGAGATGGACACTATGAGGACAGGTGGAGCATTTCAAGAGACCCTTGGTGGAGCTATGGCATGTATTTAGACAAAACTGGTAGTACATGTGGCAATGAGGCACGAGGTGTTACACTGGACAATCTCTCTTGTGGACAAGAAAGATCTCCCTAGATCCTAAATGGAAACTAGAAACAATCATGACAAATGAACTAACTCTTTCCCTAAGTTGAACTTGTTTGAATTATAAGTAGTCTAGCTAATGGATATACCTCTTACCAATTTCATGAAATACCTGATGAAGAAACCTTATTGTGACTTGATGCAGCTCTTAAATGTTTGATAGGACCTGCAAACATAAACCATAAAAGGATCAAAAGCACGTGTGATATAATAATTCAAACAACTTAGCCTAATGATCAAGGAAATTAGGGATTGAATTTGCCTTTATGAACATAATAAGCAATTGTAAACTATTCATCATTCAAAAAATACAAAACCAATGGGAGAAAGTTCCCATTTGTATTAATAATAAGATAAGAGGAGCCTTACAACCTTCGCCTTGATGTCATGAGGTCCCTCTCAAATTCCTTCAATCTCCTCCTTAGATGACAAGCTCTCCAATCTCAAGGTAACAACATAAGTTTGTATTCTTTGAATTCTGACCTCCTTCATCCCTCAACCCTCTAGTCCTTTTATAGATCAAAGAGGGGGAAGCTTCAAATCCCTAAGAAGAGGATGAACCTCCTTTAATGAAGGATTAGGTTACCATAAGAAAAGGGATGGAGATGCATCTTATGAGGGTTATAGTTCAAATAGTCATCACCTAGAAGCTTTTAGTTGGGAAATATTCACCAACTATGTTTATAGAATGTACTTTTTATTTTTACTTTCTATAATTCACCTTCGTGGGTTTATAGTTACAAACAGAGTGCAGCTCTACGCTATTCTCAATGAGTTCTAGTGAATGCACGGGAAATGCTAGAGAAATTTGCGCAAGTGGAACTTAACAAGGTGTAAGGGCTATTTCACCCAAATTTCTCATGTACTTTAACATATTTTGAGTTGTTTGACTTCTAAGGGAGCCGGTTTCAACATGTTCACAGATGGTAAAAATATCCATAAACTAATCAACTGTCATGGCAAAAAATTGACGTGTAACAAATTGCCCCCTAAAGTGTGAAGTTTGAAAAATAAGTTTAAAGATTGAAACACTTTATCATTCCAAGGATCGAATCAGAGGGAATGGTTGGAAACCTACAAGGAATATTCAAGGGAACACAATGCAAAATATATATCAAAAATCATCTTTGAGGTAGGCATTCCCATACTCAGAGTAAAGTGAACTCAATGAACAAGCATGGAAAAACTAGATCATATAGATGGCAGACATAGCATGGACACAACCATCTGTCTACCTAATCATGAATATAAAATATCCTCGTAACTTGGATTGGTGAAACTAGATCCAGGGTCTTGATCTCCATCTCTCGATCCACAATACGATTCTAACCATGTGAATCAATGTCTCGAAGTCGAACATGGTAGAAACCACTTGATTACCAGTCAATGATGTGAACCGTTAACAAGCGTGAGAGAAACCACCAATACTCACAATGGTTTTGAAGGTACTCCCAATACAATCTATGAAGTACGAATATGTGATCTAAAGTTGAACACTCATAGAATCGTTCGATCGAAGGCCAATGATGAGAACCTGTCGTCGGAAGTGAAAAACCTACCATTAAGACATGCAGGCTTCAAGGTATTGAAGGTTTCTAAATCAGATTCCTAGATAATGAGCTGAAGTTGATAAGAAGTGATTCGTTGTAGGAAAGCCTATGACATGAAACATGACATCAAGTTTTAAAAATAATTGCAAGGACTGACTCAAGGATGGCCGATGCAAATGAAGGTGAACATTTTGCAAAGGATTTGAACCAAGATTCAACTTCTCTTGAACACATAACGACACTATAATTATTTGGAAGCATTTGGCTTAATGATAATACCCAAAACCATGAAGACTTTAAATGAGGTATGATTAACTGTAAGGAAAATGGATTTCCCAACCCTGACTTGAATGTGACGAAGCACAGTGTTCAAGAGCGACATGCTACATTTTAACTGATGAAGTAGAATGGACACTTTCCCCAATTTTCCACTACCATTACTGGAAAGTACCTCTTTATTTTTTACAAGCTTGAGGAGGATAGCATATGCTTGGATTGTAAGCTCATCCTTCAGATGAATCCATTGAAGTATTTTTAACAAACCCTAAGAAGGAATGGTTCGGTCTCGTTATGCTTATTGAGTCCTATATTGTTTAATTTTTTCCGAGTCAAGTAAAGGGGTAACTTGATGTCGTGTTCTTTTAAAAGTTTGAAAAAGACACGAAAAGAAAGCTCATTCAACTCTTTAACTGTAAAAATTTAACGAGCCCGGAGAAAGTAAAGCTCGTTTTTTGTCATTTTTAGAGAGTTAGAAGAAAAACATAAGTAGACTCCATCAGGTTCTTTTTCGTCAGTTTAGTCTCTCAGGTCCAAAAAAGGATAAAATAATAAACGAGATAACTCTATTGACCATGTTTGATCATCGTATACCTTTTTCGTAAATAGTCTTGGCTCAGTCCATAAAAGGGGTAAACTTATATTGAGTGGATGATTGTTCATTTACTTTTACAAGCTCGAATAAGCAAGTACTCGGCAATCTTTTTGTTTTTGAAAAAATCTGAAAATGGCTTAAAAGAAGACTCCATAATTTTCACTTTTCATAATTTTTAAAGAGCATAAAAAGCGATAAAACTCTGCTCAAATGTCAAAATTGATTTATCTTGACTTCATAAATGATCCTACACATTTAAACTCAGTAACCCATCATAACTACTTCAAAACATGTTTTCCCTCTCAAAAAGATTCAAAATCTAAAAAATAATATTTTTTAAGCTAAAAAACTTATAAAAGTGGGAAAAAGTAATTTATTTTTACCATTTGCATTTTCACCAATTTAGAGCAAAGAGAGGGTTTTTTACCATGAAACTTCTAGGACTGATTCTGAGCCAACCGGTGGGCGAAATCGCGCACTGTTTCCTCCAGGTAGAAGATCTCCCCATAACTTAGCTTTCAATCCATTTATTTTTTCATTTTAAGATTTCATTTGGTTTTTTGGGACAAATATTTGTCTAAAAATGCGCCCTCGGCCTTGTGTGGGTTTCGTTCAATTGGGCCTGCATAGGCCGATAAAATTGTCCATATGGAAATTCTCAGCCTATGTGGAATTATGTCAGAAATTTCCACTTAGCTGCGCCCTGTACATAAAAGTGGGGTCGCGCAGGTGTTGTGGGCTATTTTTAAAACAAAATTTGAAGCCCAAAAAACATGAAATGAGTTTAAAAAATGCTTCTAACTTCTTTAAAATGGTCATTTCAAGTCATTTGATTGCCCAAAAATGGAGTGGAGGGAAAGAGAGCATGAAGCCAATGGTTTGGCTACTTTGGCTGATCTAGCCACTTTGTAGGCTCTCACGACTTATGGCCTCCTCAAATATTAGCTAATCCCATCGAAATTTTACCCTTGAGGACCATTGCTTTCACTGTTTGCAAACTGTGTGGCAGTGTTGCCCTTCATTATGCCACACAAGCATAGATGTAGATGGTCGTGGAATGCTAGGAGTCCACGATATACAACTAGTGTGAGGAAGTAGTGGTAAATATGAAGCACTAGTTGACTAGGTGCAAGAATGGTAAACTGAAAAATTTCGTTTATGGTGCAATTCTAGTTGCTTTCACCCTAGGGAGGGTTCCTATTCTTCAGCCACAACAGATTAGGGCAGACGAGGGGGGTTTGAGGGATCAATGCTTTATGAGGTGGGTTTCATTAATGGCATGCCATTGTTGTGATGGGCCTGTAGTGAGGTATACAATAGAGTTTTTTAACTAGCTGAGCCAATAGATTATTTTGATCGAGAAATTTTCGTATGCTGAGATGGATTTCAGAGGTGATACTGATATCCCACTCCTAGTTAGAGCTCGGTGGACTGATATAGGTAAGAATTTCTCATTTTTACATATTTTCAAAATTTTCAAATTTTTAAGTGTTTTTGTCTACAGAGGCTAATAATCTGAAATGCATGTGCAGATGTGGGTGCAACTCGACCAGCTGGGATGAGATTGTACGATAGAAAAGGCGAGAAGCATGTAGTAGCTGTGGCAGTGAACCCAGAGGCAGACGTCATCCTGACGGAGTTGGAGCACAACCTTGAGAGATTGGCTGCCAACACCCAGAGACTGGAGTTGATGACATTCCACACACCTCAGAGGCACGTAGTTGGGGTTCTAGGGCCTCTCATACATTTGTTACGTCTAGTTTCGCGTGCTATCATGTGTTATCATGAGCATCATCAGGCTTAGCTGTTCTAGTTTCTAGCACCATTTTTGGCTTTTTGTTATCAGCATATTTGGAACATAAAAGGCCACAAGGCCTTATGTCCTCGGATGAGATATTTTGTAGACACACCCAAACTCTATTTTAATGAAAAAACCTACTACTTTTATCTATGATTATATTGATAAATGTATGTATGAATATTGTTTTTAATTTACAAATGTTGCAAATGTCTATTTAACACATGATTCACCAATGCATCTGTCAATGTGTTTAAATATCTCAGAATATGTTGATATTTGATATAATCAAATTGCCTTTCTAAGAGACGGACTCATAAAACACCCTTAACATGGTTGGTGTTATCACCAAAATATGACCATGATAGGCTGCTGATCAAACTATCTCAGTGTAACTATTTCAAACCAATTTTTTAGCTAAGGCTTAGCCTCTTCAGCTTGAGAGGGATCTCTCAAAGGGTTAATGATATTGATTAAAGATATGGATAGATGGCTAACTCTATGGTTTGTGATTTTATATGTTTATAGGTTGAAAGATGGAGACTTGCTACCATTGGGCTATGGAGTCAGTGACAGAGATAAGGATAAAAAATAGCTCTTCTTATAAAACTAAGGCTTGTATATACTTCAATGAAAGAGTGACACATTCAGAAAAGTATCAATAACTTGAAGTTCATAGGAGTCAGAGCATGTGGGCATGAATTCTGAGTAATGATACATCAAGGTATTCAAAAGGAAAGTATTTAAAGTGATTCATCAGAGTTTAATACTTAAAGGAAGTCAGAGCATGAGTAACCATGAATTCTAAGTAATAAGTATTAAAACATTGAAGAAAAACATCCAAAGATAGGACCCAAGAACTCAATTCACCATAGTCTAACACTTAAAGGAAGTCAGAGCATGTTCCTCCATGAATTCTGAGTAATAAGCATTAAGACTATGGAAGTAAAACATATCAAAGATAAAAGATAAAGCTCACTAAAGTAACCATGAATCTCAGATTTAGAAAAGTCCAATTGCTTCTGTATATATCAGTCTCTACACAACATTTACAAAAGTAGTCTTTTTCTATAACATTTTCCAACCATTTCTAATTTCATCTCTTGCTTCATATATATCTTTTACAATAAGGATTCCATGATCCTTCATCTAGAGAATTCAAATTTCTATGATTGACACCTATTCTAACCATAAAACAGACTATTAAATACAAGTGACAGGGAACTAACTATCTTAGAGTCCTAATACAATTAGGAGTACAACTCCTTATTATGATAACAACAACCTAATCTAGGAATTAAATTCTTCTTGATAGCTTCTCCTCCTTAAATTCGACCTTGGTGACGTCCATAACCCTCATGCTGGCCTTCAATCACTTCTCCTTTGACTGTCCTAAAAACTAGGAAATTGTCCCCTGCTCTATTCTGGCTGAAAAATAGGTGTTGGGATAGAGCTTTTATCTCCTCATCAAAAATGTATTTTGAAAAACTGAAGGATACTTTTGTAGAACACTCGGTGCTGAACAAAAACATCTATTGGTTTTTTGCAATACCTTTTCTACTGCCAAGAAACTATCTTTGAATATCAAATGTAAACTGGAAAATTCTGATTTCTGAAAAATTGCTCCTACAACAGTTTCGTAGCGCAAGTTGAGTCATCAACTTCTCCCAGTTCATAATGAATTGGAAGAAGCTAAAAAAGGTTTTGTAGATAGGTACGTTTGGAAGTAAAACCTCTTTCAGTTTTCCAAAATATGCTTTTAGTTGCTCAAGGAACCCCTTGGAAGTTGACTACTTAAAATAGTTTTTCTGCTGAAAAAGGTTGCTTCAGTGATTTCATAGCGCAAAACAGTGTTTTTACACTATCTGCGCTACGAAAATGTGGATTCTTAGCTAATTTCAAAATTTCTTCAAAATGACTTGAGATATGACTTCTAAACACAAGGTGAGACTTCTAAGACATGGAATAAGGTTGTCAAACTCTGTTTGGAAATGAAATATGACCTTAAAAACTTCTAACCCTATGACCTAACCCATTAAGCATGAAATGACCTAGAGACCCTTTAACACCATGACTAGAAGAAGGGTTTGAAAATGAGAATGACACTATTGAGAATCTAATCCTATCACGTATCCCATGCAATGACTCAAAACTTATTATAAGACCTATTAGAGCCTAGATTTACCTCAGGCTGAAAAGGTAAGCTTTGAGGTCCACATCAAACCACGCTCAACCTCGTAGCTAGCCCTACGAGGACAGGAGAGGGCTCTCACTGGGTCTGTTATCACAAAATCCAGCACTGAGGGGCTGTTGATCAGGTAGACTCTGTGTAACTGTTTCAGACCAATCTTTTGGCTAAGGATTAGCCTCCCTAACCTGAGAGGGCTCTCTCAAAAAGTTATTGATTTTGTTTTTTGATAAGAGGGCTAACTCTAGTAAAGTAAATTAAATAAACAGGTTGGCTGGATAGACATTTCAAATAATTCCATTGGGCTTATGGAGTTGATCATATTCAATAAAATATAACACTGCTCACGCATAGAAGTCAGGGCATGTAATGTTTAAATACTCAAAACATCATCTCATAGAAACCTCAGTTTACAAATACACACAGGAAGTCAGAGAAGCATAAGTGAATTCTGAGTGATTGTGTATTCATACAACTGTAAAAACATTAAGGGAAGAACAAAACCACATATTTTGAGCATTTGAAACACTGTAAGAATCCTGAGAAGATAAGCAACAATTTATATTACCAAACTGAGTTTTTACACAAGCCAAAGCAATACTCTGTTTCTCAAAATATCCAACCCTCATTACATCAGAGTCTTCACTATATATAGAAAAACAATTTTAACTACTTTGAGTCTCCTCCTCCAGCATGAGGGGAGCTCGATGGCTGCCATTAACTACCCCTATCTATTTTTAACAGACTCATTAAATACACTAAGTGTTGAGTTGTAATTACAAAGAGTCCTAATCAAACTAAAACTCTAACTTCATTCTCCTCGTAACATGATTCTTTTCTTGATCTTTGACAGCTGTCTACTTTTGGTTAGGCTGAGATGGCATGAGATGAGTCAATTAATGTCCATGTTGGCCTTGGATACTGGTAACCTTGATCTGCTTCATGCTGGCTATAAATATCCCTAAAACTTCGGTTCTGGTACTCCATTATCTAGCATCACCGAGTATGCAGCAGTAAGTCTTTTAATTCTTTAATAACCGGATAATATATGGCATTACCACGTTCCTGATATGCTGGAAGCTTCTTTGCTGTACAGGTGTGCCAACCAAAATTTTCCGTATGCAGCTCCCTTCAAACCCTAATCACCGAGAATAAAGTGTCTTTATAATAAAAATTTCCAAAACTTAGCTCAAAACATTTTACCTTTTACTAAAGGTACACCTGGCATATATTGAATGGCTGTGGCAGCTTCCTTCAATCCCTTCCACGTCACCTAGGTGTTTTCTTTGCAAATTTTTGAATATTTTATCAACTGTTTGCCCATGTTTTTAAAACAACACCTACAGCAGTTTCGCAGCGCGCTGCGAAACTGCGAAACTGTTTTTAAACAATTTCAATTTTCTCTGTGACTTTAACTGCTCTGCCACCTGGTTTCAAAATTCCTTTTCACCTTGGATTTATATAGCCGTGCTTACATGCCTTTAAAAAAAATGAACTTAAGAAAAATTTAACAAAACTTTGGAACAACACCTTACTCAGAATCAGCAATTTCATTTAGCAGCTAATTTATTTAGCTGTGCTTTCAATTTTGCAACCTCCTTTTCCATGGCTGCGATTTCAGCTACGGCCCTCTCCATCTCAGCCATTTCTCTTTCAGTTGCCTCCCACTGGTCCTTTGTAGATGTAGCATTTCCTTCGTGAGGAATGATGATTTTTTTATTCGAACCTTTTTTCTTGATTTCTTTTGCTTCCTCTATTCTGGATTGTTTCTCAATTTCTCTTGCTTGCTTTCTTGTAAAAGGTTTTTCCTTTATTTTCTCTGCCTCCTCTGTTTTGGGCAGTTGTTCAGCTTCCTTTATTTGACTTCTGGTGAGGGGTCTCCTTGGCTTGAAAATAAACTCATCCCCTGGCTCGTTAAACCTTAGTCTTTTTGCAGCTTTAGATTTCTTGGTGCTTTCCGGTGTTGCCTGTGTCAAATCAATGTGCATTGGTTTGCTGTGTTTTGGCCCAGCTTGATCAAACTCAATAGCTTCCAGCAAAACATTCAAGCTGGCCTTTGATACCGAGTTCTCCTCAACAGCCACTGCTTTGCCTTTTTCCTTGATCATTTGACTCCTTGTCCTTACTCTTGATACCTTTTCAGCCCCACTTAATTCAGGTGCATCTTTCTTGTGCTTGACCTTCTCTTTTGATGATGGTTGAGGTGGCTCTTTGATAACCAATGGCTTCACTGATTTCTTCAATTTGGTCTTGGTCTTCTTCTTATCTTTTGCCTCCTTTCTAAGCTCAGCAAGAGTAGGTTCCTCATTTGACTCTTCTCTTTCCCTAACAGGCACTGGGGTGAGGCCTGTCTTACTTTGAAAGCCAGCCAAAAAGATAAAGGAATTCCAATCCTTACCAATTTTCTGCAGACCATCCAACACTAACAGTTTCACTAAACCATGATGAAACAGTGATGTCTCACAGTTATCCTTCCTTAATTGAATTTTATCACACATCTTGCTGAGGCTACGAAACAAGTAGAATGGGATATCTATAGATGCTTTGCCTGTAAAATGCAGCAACAGCTTAAAATGATAGGAGTAAACCTTATTATATCTCCCTTCACATGTTAAATACTTTTGAATACACGTAAGGAGAAGTGCATAGTGTTCCTTCGCATAATTTCTTGGCACAGCCTTTGTAAGATCTTCATTCATATAAGGCTCCTTCAAGAATTCCTTGCAGGGGTTCATATCAAATTTGAAGTTTTTAA
>APFE030527412.1:7009-33618 GCA_000404065.3 Pinus taeda
TGCTTGAAAACTCTTTGAAAAGACAAAATTTGACCTTAACACTCTGAAACCACTTTGTAAGAGCATATTTGATCACTGGAGGAAGGATGGAAAGACTGACACTAACAGGTGACTTGACTCAAGGGCCAAGTGATATGAGAAAATCCCAACACGAACCTGTGGTAGAAGTTGGCAAGACCTAGAAAGCTGCGGAGCTCGGTCAGAGTGGTTGGAGATGGCCAATCCAGAATGACTTGGATCTTCGCTAGATCCACATGCAGCCATTTTTCATTAATAATGTGTCCCCGATACTGAACCTAGGTCATTCCAAAAGTGCATTTCTCCAAATTGGCACATAGCTTGTGTTGCCGCAGTGTTTGGAGAACCTGTCGGATGAGGTGGAGGTGCTCTTCCCAACTCTGGCTGAAGATCAGAATGTCATCCAAGTATACCACTAAAAATGAATTGGTGAATGGCCAGAAGATGTCATCCATTAGCCTCATGAATATTGCAAGAGCATTCATCAATCTGAAAGGCATAACCAACCATTCGAAAAGGCCCTCCTTGGCTTTGAAGGTAGTCTTCCACATATCAGAGGGTTCGATTGGTACCTGATGATATCCTGACTTCAGATCGATCTTGCTAAAATATTTTGCCCCCTTTAGTTGGTCTAGGAGGTCATCAATCCGCGGGATCAGGTACCTATTATGGACAGGGATCTTGTTCAGCGCCCAATAGTCAATACAGAGTCTCCAAGTCCCATCCTTCTTCTGTACCAACACAATCGGGCTCCCACAAGGCGATGAACTTGGACGGACGTGAACTTTCTACAAGAGCTCCTAAATCTACCTCTTGATTTCATCATTCTCCATAATGGAGCACCGATAAATTGGTCCATTGGGTAGTAGCGCACCTGGGGTCAGATCGATGGAGTGCTTGACTTGACAGTGCAGAGGAACCCCTACGGGGGATGTGAAGATGTCCTCGTACTCCTCCACGACCTTGTACATCCATAGTTGTCGTGATGAGGGGCCCTGTCTGGAGGATGTAGCCACCGTCTTCTTCTTTCCTTGAGGTCGTATCATCAGGAAAACAAATTTCCCGGTTTTGGAAATGAGCTTACTGCATTGTTTTGCAGTAATCAAAGAGATGGTGGTAGGCGGTGCTATCTCTGGTATCCTGTACAACTTATTTCCCAATGTAATAATAACAACACGGGGCCTTAATTCATACACAGCATGTCGCTTCCACAAGTATGGTTATCCTAATAATACATCACAAACTTCAAGGGGAGAAATGTCACACAATACCTCATCCATGAATGGCGTGATATTGTATGTTTGCGACACTGCTGGCTCACACGAAGATCTCGTCCTTGGTGAAGCCACCCGATGGTGTACGGTTGTGGATGTGCCGTGGTTGGTAAGCCCAACCGCTTCATGACCTCTGCTAAGATTAGGTTCTTTTGGCTCCCGCTATCGACAATGAACTATAGCGGGGAGCCCTTTACCCACATTCGGGAGTGGAAGAGATGCTCCTCCTCCTCTGGATCTTCGGATTCATTTTTCTAGATCTTGGCAGTAGCAACAGTGGCATTAGGATCCACATCAATGATCTGTTTCCCTTTGTCATTCCCCTTGTCGGGTTCTGACTCAGAGTCAGAACATGCATCTGATTCTGAAACCTTTAGCTCAGCCACCAAGTGAACTGCTTGGCCCGACACTCACTTGTGTTGTGAGTGGAGCTCTTATGGAACTCACACCATTTTCCCGTGTCCTTTTTTGACTTCGCGGAGCTGTTCTTTGCTTGCAGCTTTGGTGGATTGTCTTGGGTTGCCCCGCCTTGGATTTGTCCTTTGTTTTGTTGTTTAGGGGCACCTTTCCCTTGCTTTGGATTCGCAGACTCAAGGCCTCACTTCTTTTGTTTAAACTTCTGCTCGACCTTCACGGCATATCAGTATGCTATGCCAAGCGAGGAGATGTTTAGGAATTCTATTTCTTCCTGGATGTACTTATGCAGGAAACCGTGGTATTTGAGTATCAAATGCTGCTCTGAATCCTTGATACCCAACTTTGTGCGAAGGGTATGGAAAATATTGGTGAACTCCGGCACATCTTGGTCCCTTCCCTACCGCAACGTGGTCCACTTTATGTATTCATCCTCATAACTTCCAACAGGGTAGTACTGCTCCTTGATGGCATCCCGAAATGAATTCCAGGTGGGTGTGGCTGAAAATAGTGAGCCGATACTTTCATCCTTTTGCTCGCAGTAGGTTTCCCACCAGTCCTTGACGTGGGGGGCTGCTTTGAGAAGAGCGAAAACAACATTTTCTCGACTCAAAAATTCATGAACAGAAAAATAACCCTCTAGCAAATTTAACCATTTATCTACGGCATCTATGTCTATCTGATCCTCGAATATGGGGATTTCAAAATTAACTTATACCTTAAAGGGCATGGCATTTCCAGAGTAGTTGCTAGAAGTCGATGTGTTGCTTCTGGGTAGCCGCTGAAGGATCTGGGCAAAGTTGTCCATCATCGCGTTTCGCTGTCACTCGAGGGATTTTTCGAGCAAGATTTTGATAGGATCTCCTGCCCCCTCATCTTTCTTCTCATCTACCATGGGAGGCCGTTGGGATTTTCGAGGTTGGTCTTGCAAAGGTTTGACCAGTGCAAGCCCTAACTCCTTATATCCCGACCTCGTTGGGGACATGCAAAGAAAAACAGAGAAAAAGCAGATCGCTCTGATACCACTGATGTAGACTTAAAGAGGAACGCAAAAAATTACAGAGATAACCATAAACACCGATATGCAGCAGAAATAATACTTCATTTCATTAATGTATAATATTGAAATATGCTTACAAACAGTAATGGAAATAAACCAGCTAGGGCGATGGTAGCTTATCTCTGAGAAGAGATGTGGTGGCTACATGCCTATGAATAGTGTTATAGTGAGGCTTGAAGGCCTATTTATTGTTGAAAAACAATGGAAAACCCTTAACATTCCAAAACCTAACCCTAGAAGATGAAACACCAAAGGGTGGGCCTCGTTTGGGTAAATTGGTACATCAATTTCGCGGGGTCGTAACTTTGGCATACGATCTCTGTTTGACGCATACAATAGCTCATTAGAAATATATATCCGAGCACTACCACTTTGGGAAGGGATACATTGGTCCAAGGACCCATGTTGCTCCCAGATTTCCCAAAAAACCTCATTTAGGGCCTCAAAACGGCTCCGGAAGTTCAGGACCCGAAAAACTGCTAAAAATAGTAAGTTGTGCTACAATTAAGGAAACTGAAAATGCTGAGAGAAACAATGGTGGGGGACCAAGTGGACTTGGCAGGTGGCCACCAAGATCCACCTGGATCAACTCCACTTTGACTCTGTTTTACCTGTTTTACATGGCTGCCATATAGATTTACTGCAGTGACTTTATAGTAAATCTGTCAATTTCATCCACCATTCACCTTCAGGTAATTGAATCCTTATCATTTTTCTATATATCTCATAAGCTTCAGTATACTTGGAAAAATTTGGCCTGTTGACGAACAAGTGCTTTACCTCATGCTCTAGGAAAAATAGATTTTTCAGATTATCATATAATACCTTTCCCATGGGCAGAGCTTTTACCTCTGAAGTAATATCTTGGCTACTGGACAACTTGTTTGGTATTTCAACATAATCATCTTTGGTCATAAGCTTGTCATGTATTACCATAGGATTGGGGACTCCTTTTTCCCTTAAAATACCAAACTTTGTCATAAATCTATCAATATCAGCTTGGATGCTTTGGCATTTTTTCTCAAGATTGAGCATAAGGTTCCTTTTGGTAAGAATCTTCTTGATTTCTATGATGGTCCCTGTTCTATCTTCTATGCCCAGTTCATCCATCTGATATCTGTTCTATTTCAGGAATTCTGTGGTGGACATAAGGAGATAATTTGTTCTTTTGTGTTCTATTGCAGATGAAATCTAAAGGGTCATATCTCCATATGAAACTTTGTTTCAGTTTCATCCTTTGAAGGATTTCTTCTGCTTCCTTTCTTTCTTCCCTACTATTGCATATAAAGGGGTCAAGCTGGTCTTTTATTCTGAGTTGAGCTTTCTTCTTGACCTTCACAAAATGTACCTCATCTGAATTAATCATTTGCATGTAGTACTCCAGAGAAAACAAACTCATGGGGAGGTATCTTGGCAGTTTGTAGGGTGCTAACTCACAACCATATATTCTGATTTCAGTGTGATTTTGGTACAAGTACCAATCTCCCACTCTATATTGTTTGGACAACTGTAGGACCCTCTTGATATCAGCACTGATTCTGGGGGGAGGGCTTCCTAAGAACATAGTTGCCACTGACTGCACAAAGAGATCTATGAAATCTGTATAAGTATATGGAGAGTCATATTGGTGGATTAATGAAGTCCAGAAGACCACTGATCTAGGGTTGCCTCTGGTATCAAGCTTTTGGAGTGTGAATGGGAATTTATCAGCTTGATAGTACATGAAAAGATGATATAAAATTGATGAATATTTGAAAACTCTTTCATTTTCTATCCTCGTGAATTGATCATGCATCTTATTTGCAATGAACTTAGCATAGTCAAACATGATGGAAAGGGGTTGTCTAGGAGTGTAAATGGACATGAAGGCTATAATAATCTCATCAATAAATTCACTTGTTGTCTAGCATAACACACTGGATATCATTTCTAAGATGTCTCAGCCAAGATTAGAGAATATGGTCCCCATGTATGGGGGAGGGTCCTTTGGAATGTATTGTTCTTCCCTAATGAAGGTCTGGAATAACTGAGCAAGTTTGATGGAGGTGAGTATGGAGGTGAGCAGGTCTGCAACAGAAACGGGGGTTAGGTTTTGGCTTGGTTGCAACTGCAACATTTCATTTATAGATTCAAGAGTGATGGTAAATAATACAATATGGTCAGGAGTTATCACTGCTCTTTGGTTGGGACTATAGTTCATATGGCAATAGTGGACAATCTCAGGGAAGATATGAACTCTAGGGAATTGCTACTTCAGTAAACGTGATTCCCAAAGACCTATTTTGTTTGCATGGTTCAAGTACTAGTCTCTGTACCTGTAGTATAGCTTTAGTGGAGATTCTTGGACAGAGGTATCTTTGATTTGAAAGTCGTTATCTGCCAGAGGGAGATGGTCTAAGTCCCTGTGGGGAGTAGAAATTAGTAGGATAAAACTAAAAACAATGAGTTTTTTTAGTTTTATTTACAAATTCAATTGTTTTGGCGGGTACACGGAGAAAGGTAAAATTGGATTTAAGCGGGGGATGAGACGTTTTGTCATCTAGCAGGAAGCGGTAAGCGGGTTTATTTCACACAACTTTTGGGCTGGAGTGGCTTTGGGGAAGGCCACCCGATGCCATTCATCGGGCGCCACGTAGCATCCGGGTGAATAGTGAAACCACCCATATCCGGTGGGTAAAGTTCGTCCTTCGGAGGCTGCCCGGTATGATTGTCGACCGTCGGATCAAATGGGACTTGATCGTATGGTGATCGGGGCAAGGATTTGACATGAAGCTTAATGGAGGGACCCAACGGGGGTTTAAGCGAGGCAGGATTTTGATTAATGCTAGATTATGACAGATTAAGGGCATCGGGGGTGATTTTATTGGCGGAGATCGATTATTAATTAACTACAGATCGGTTAATTGATCTCTTTTATTCGACGGAGGGTTTTGGTTCTTAATTAGCCGTTGATCGACTTAATTAACCCATTAATCATAATAAAGTTTATTTTTCAAACTTCAAGGTGGAATATTAATATAGGGATTTTATTTATAGTTATATATGAGAAGGGTTATATTTCTTTTTTGGGATTTTAATATATAAAGTTAAAGTTAATATGAATTGAAAGCGGAAAATAACTTAGCGCCAAGTCAAATGTGTATTTATAATTTATTTGCTTTTATAAACACATTATAACCTAGGCTTAGTGTTAGTTTTGTGGGTTTTTTTTAAAATGGGTTTTCTTGGGGGGTGATCACTTTTCTAAGGTTTTTATCCTTCGGGAAAAGCGGTTTATTAGAGAAAAATGAGTGAATTATGGAGGGGGTGAATGCTTATGAGGGGACTTTTAGTACTTAGGGCGTATAAGTTATTGGGACAAGGGTTTGGTCCCTCCAGAAGTCAGAGAAATGCTCTAAGCCCATTTAACTTAAGATTTTAGGTACTTTAAGACTTTCCTTGGAAGTTAGTTAAGTGAAAAATGTAATGAATGAGAGAGGTCAATCAATTGACTTTGTGTACTTTGGTAAATGCTCAATTTTCATCCATACTTTAGAAATTTGATGATGAAGGTAAATGATATGATCTTATCTAATCAATCATCATAATTCTACAACCATTCAACTACTTACCCATCTACTCATCCTACCGTTTTTTCTTCTCTTTATTAGGGTGCACTTAAGCTGGCAAACCCTTTTCAAAACATTTTCTCTTCTTTTATAAAAGTAATCTATCTAAGTCTAACCTTATTACATCCACAAGCTCAAATTAAACAGTTGAGCTACTTTTATTTACTCTACCTATCTACTTATCTACCAAGATTAAATAGTTTGGTTAGATTTTATTCTCTATCTATAAACATGGAATAACCAAGATTAAACTGTTTGATTATCCATGGATTGTGGCAAAAGCAACAAGTTGCACACAATCTTTTATTCTGCATCAAAAGTAAATAGTAGTGGCATTTTGACTTGCACACTTTCATGGTCTTTTCTTTCTTGGGGTTCATTTTTTCACCTGCTTTGACTTTTTTTATTCTTTTTGTCCTTTGATTTTTCTTTTAGGACATAACCTCTTTACATTTTTATTTTTTATTTTTAAATATGGAAAACATTTGCAGAAAGCAAAGGTATGTACATATTATAGATTTGACCTCATCTATTCAAAAATTATGACTCCTATTGGTATAGGAACATAACAGTGGCTCCACTTGGGGATGGAATTTCCTGGTGAAATGTCAAGAACTAGCAGATCAATGGCCTTCTGAACTACTGTGATTTTACTTTGCAACTTTTCCCTTTTACTTTGTTGCTTTATTGATATTTATGACAGTGAAACTTTTGAAGCTCGGGGCCTTCTCTTCGAGCTTCAACTCCAAAATTACCATCCACTCAACACTAAACTTTGTGAAGAATAAAATATGTACAAGTGATTAGTGAAATCAGTGACTGGGATCTATATAGTGCTTAAGCATTCGACCATTAACTAGTCCTCCTTCTACTTCTACACCATCCAATTCTTTAAGGAAAAAAGCATTATTACCTCTGAAAGGATAAATGATGTAAGGGCCTTTCCATAGGAAGTCGAATTTCCCATGTTTACCTTTATCCTCCCTTCTTGAGTCCCATTTCAAAACTTTATCTCCTAGATAGAAATCTTCTGCCTTGGTCCTTTTATCAAAAACTTTCTTGATTCTCTCCTGCACAACTTGGGATCTAATATACACTTCCTCCCTGGTCTACTGTAAGTGAATTGCCTGATTGATCCTCCTTTAAATATCACTTGGCTCAATCTGTGCTTCTTGGAGCAATTTCATCACTGGTGTTCCCAAGGAAGATGGAAAAATAGCCTCCATTCATAGACTAGCTGATAAGGACTGTTACCAATGGATTTCTTTGTGGTCAGCCTATCTGCCCATAAGGCATTTACTAGCTTCTTGTTCCATGTTTTCTTGTTATCTTCCAACAATTTTTTTGATGATATTCACTAAGCTCTTGTTTGAAGACTCTGCTAGTCCATTTCCTTGGGGATAGTAGGTTGTGGAGTGACCCCAAGGTTATATGATATTTGTTGCAGAAATCAATCATCCTCTTTGATTTAAATGCTGTTGCATTGTCTGTGATGATTTTGGATGGGCAATCGAATCTGGACAGAATGTTGGCCTCAAGGAAAGCTATTATGACAGTATCAGTAGCTTGTCTTGAGGGGATGGCTTCTATCCACTTTGTAAAATAATCTTTGGCAGTCAAGATCCATCTATGTTGGGAAAAGGAAGGGGGATGAATTTCACCAATGAATTCAAGACCCCACTATTGAAATGGTGCTTCAATAGATATTGGTTTCAAAGATAATGGTAATAATTTTCTTTTTCCTTCAAAAATATGACATTTGTGGCATGAGGTTTCAAATTTATTTACATCAAAAAATAGAATGGGCCAGTAAAAACCAGCTCTTAAGATTTTATCGGATGTGGTCTTCCAAAAATATGTCCCCCACAGTCACCTCCATGAAACTCCTGTAATATTTTGTTAGATTCTTCCTTTAACAAAAAATTAAGAAGGATGTCTTCGTGATTTTTCCAAAATAAAGCATCGTCAATTATGCAAAACTTTAAAGATTTCATTTTTAAGAACCTACTTTTAGTCCTGTATAACTTAGGAGGAGCTTGAAGATTTTGTAGAACGTATATAATGTCAGCATACCATGGTGAGTCAATAAAAGACTGGCTGATCTGTGGAGTCTCCATCTCCTCTTCGTTATCCAATTCTACAATGAAATTTATGTCTAGGGCCTGACAGTTCGATTCAGCCATAAGCTTTGCTAAACCTTGGCCTTTGATCAATTTTGTGGGTTTCATTTCTAAGTCATATTCTAAAATAATAGCTATCCACTTCCCTATCTTTCCATCTGGTCCATCCTGTGTTAGAATGTCTTTGACTACAACATTAGGAACATAAGTTACTATATGAGAATACAAGATATAAACTCTGCAATCTTTAATAGCTTTAGCTAGAGAAAAAGCTTGCTTTTCCAATATATTATACTTTAAAGGTGCATCTCTCAGGGCTTTGCTAAAGAAGGCTATTTTTTGTTCAAAACCATGATCATTTTTCTACAGTAGGACTGCAGCAATGGTGTGTTCTGAGGCGAAAGAAAATATGATGAAATCCCTATCAAACATTGGACTGATGAGAACTGGTGTTTGTGTTAAGGCTAGATTTATATCTTCGAAATACCTTTTAGCTTCTAGAGTCCATTTAATAGTTGAATCTTTCTTTAACATGTTGTTTAGTAATCTAATTAGTTCATCTAAGTTAGAGATAAATCTTCTCAAAAAGTTTATTTTACCTAAAAATGCTTGTAGTTCTCTGATGTTCCTAGGATGTGGTATCTGCAAAATGGCTTCAATTCTTGTTGGGTCGATCTGGATACCATCTTTGGAGATTATGTGGCCTAGTAATTTTCCCTTTTCCAACCCAAATAAAGATTTTTTAGGATTCAGAGAAATTCCATACTTCCTACACTTGGTGAAGACCTGCCTGAGATGATCCAAGTGTTGCTGATTTGATTTAGAGAATACTGTGATATCATCTAGGTATATTACCAGGAATTCATGGATTTCCTTAGAAAAGGCTATGTCCATTGCTCTTTGAAACGTGGCCCCTGCATTTTTTAACCCAAAAGGCATTTTCAACATACATGAAAGTGCCCCATGGAGTAGTGAATGCAGTTTTTGCCCGATCATCTGGGTGGACTAAAATCTGGTTATAACCAAAAAACCCATCTAGTAGTGAGATTCTGGTTGAACCTACTACCCTCTGTAATATGTGATCCATTTTAGGAGGAGGGTAGTTATCCTTGAGTGAAACGTTATTTAATATCCTAAGGTCAACACACAATCTAATTTCGCCAGTTTTCTTTCTTGTAGGTACCAAATTAGAAACCCAATCTGAGAATCTAATTAGTGCAATGATCTTGGCTTCATACATTATTTTGATTTCTTTTTCAATAGAAGGCAATAGAATGGGTTAATCCTTCTAAGCTTCTGTATAAAAGGTTTTTGGTTTTCTTTTAAGGGAATGGTGTGTTGTATTATGTTGGTATCACAGGACTTAAGGTCCTCATAATTCCAAGCAAAAACGTCTTGGAATTCCTTTAAGAGTTCTATGTATTTCACTTTTTCATTGGGAGGTAAAGACTTTGAAAGTTTTATCATTTTGGGATCTTCTTCAGAGCCTATGTTACACTCCTCAATGTCTAATTTTAAGGGTTCCATTTTCGACTTTTTAGGGACATCATTTGAATCAAATAAATCCTCCTTTGGGCAAAAAATTGTCTTTAAGATTGAGGACTTCAAATTCTTCGTCAATTACTTCATCAATTTCAATTTTTTTAGGTTTCGAATATCTGATTTTGTAAACTTTGTGGGATGGAATCTATCTATCCTTTCATCTTCTACTTTGTTAATTTCTATTTTATTAGGGTAATCAAAATCTGATGTTATGTCTGTGTCTATGTTGCTATTTACAAGTTCATCATCTAAAGTTAGAAAATTATTAAGTTGTTGATCATTATTGAACACTTGCTAGTTCTTTAAGTTGTCAGGAATAGCAAGTTTGTGCCTAATCTCAGCAGTGTATTGATGGTTGGCCTGAAATGGCAGCTTGCAAGTACTAGCAAACATCGTTAAACTGTGAGCTTGCATATTGTGTTTTCTTGGAATAACAAGAAGCTTGGTTTCTAAAAAAGTATTTAGTATTTCAACAACTGTTCCTCTATAAAATCCTAACCTAGGATCCCTAGTCATATAAACAGTGTTAATTTGTTTTATTACCAACTCAGAATCTCCCATAATGGAGACTCTTATGGCTCCTCACCTTTTGACCAATTTCAGACCTAACAAAAGTGCTTCATACTCGACCATGTTGTTTGTACATTTAAAGTTCAATCTATAGGCATCACACTCTGAATGATCATTTTCTAAGTTGTAAATCCATACTCCTGCTCCTGCACCTAGTTTGTTTACTAACCCATCAAATTCAAGATGCCATAGAATTTCATGTTCATAATTCTTATTGTCCAGGGGAATGAAATCTTCTTTGACTAAGGTATCTAGGTCATCTTTATTATCTGAAATCTCATGAATTTGGATACTTTGATTGTCTTCTGCTACTATAATTTCTTTTGGTTCTGCCATGATGCTATCTGAAGTATTTCTTGGTTAAATTTAGCATTGTAAAGAATGAAAGAATCAATATCAGAATGCATTGAATATATAGGAAAGTTTTGAGGTTTCTCCTAGGTACTCACTACATACTTCATCAGAGTCTCTCTATACAGTTTTTTGGGATGTCCAAAGA
The DNA here is from genome assembly GCA_000404065.3 of Pinus taeda. Lineage (NCBI taxonomy): Eukaryota > Viridiplantae > Streptophyta > Pinopsida > Pinales > Pinaceae > Pinus > Pinus taeda. Next base: position 18,115 of record APFE030527412.1, read on the forward strand.
CTGATATGGTAGCATACGACATGTCAAGTTGCAGATATCCCTGAAGTTTGGCACCCCACAATGTAGACAACAACATACCATATTTAGGTGGTGTATCAGCAATAACTATCTCCATAAGAATGGTCTTAGCAGGGTATTCCACTGAGGAAACACACAGGTCTTTTCTAAGTCCTAGGAACTTAAGTTGGCTTGAATCAAATGAAAACATGTCCTTGTAAGGTCTAGTGATATCCAAGTTTAGCTTCTCCACAACGGATTTAGGCATAAGATTGTGTGAAGCCCCTGAGTCTAGCATGGCATTATGTAGGATTTTATCATGGATGTTAAGGCTAATGTAAAGGGAGGTATCCCTCCTTCCAGTAGTTTTCCATTAACATCAGGACCGAAAATTAACTCAAGTTGATCATCGAATAAGTTAACAGAGTCTTCATTTTCAGTGAAGTTTAAAGATTTGCTTATTTGAGATCTGTAAGTTTCATGTTTAACCAGTTCTATTAAAGGAACTGAGATTTTAAGTTTAACCACCTCTACTCCAAAATTTAAAGGCAAAGGGGATTTGTCTGTTTGAACATTCAAAATCTTAGCAACAGGGTTTGGAGTAGTTTTTTCTTCTTTTTCAGTGTTTCGAGTCTTTTTAATTTTATTTTCTGATATAATTTATGAAGACTATTCCACTGTTTCCTTGAGGGGAACTGAAGTGGAAGGTTGCTCATTAGAAGGTTGGTCATTGGTTACATCTTCAATGGTGGGACTGGAAGAGTTCTGCTTTGATCTAGAAAGGATTTGTAGAGTTTTTGTAACTAGAGCAGCTTTCACTTTCTTAGGTTGATTAGGTACTGCTTTCTTGTTTTGGTCTAGGACATCAGTGTTCTTTTTGCTCCTCAAATTGTCCTATTTATGCACTTCAAAGATAGCATAATCATACCCTTGCTTGTAGTTGAAAGATTCTCCAGTTTGGGTCCGTAATTATTGAAGCATGTATAATTCTTGGTCATCCTGAGTTAGAAAGACAATTTCCTCATCATCTAACCCCATTAAGTTAATTTGGGTTTCTAGCTCAGGGTCTTCTTGATGGGAAGTTTCAGCATAGTTCTCTTGGAAAGGAGGTCTAATGTTCTGATCAGGCCCATTTTTACCAGTATTTTGGTTCTGGTTCTTCCTAAAGTTTGGATTCTTTACTAGAGGTGCCCATTGGTTATCCCAGTGAGGTTTCCTTTCAATGATTTCTATCCTATCCATTAATTTTTCCATTCCTTTAGCTAAAGCATCCATTTTTTGATCAAAGGGTGAAGTTTCATCTTTCAAGGGTGGTCTCCTTTCGTTTCTAACCATAGCTCTTTTGGATAACAGATTAGCTTATACGCTAACTGCTACACTTTGCATATCTTCTAGAGTAAGGGGATTCCTTTCTCTAAGTTGAAAAGCTATGTCAATGTCAAACTCGTCTGGAAACTTTATCAGGGCTAAGCCAGGTGGAGGCCTAAGGTCAAGTGGTATTGCGTTATATACATTGTTAAATCTAGTACAGTAGTCCTGAACGGTTTCGTTTGGTCCCCTCTTGAGGTTTTCATATTCAGAAAGAATGTGAAGAGGGTTCTTTTTCTTCTCCTACCTATTTAAAAATCACTGGTAAAAAACATTTAAATTTTCTATACTATCAGGAGGCAGAGATCTAAACCATGTTCTCACTTCTCCAGTTAGAGTTTGGGCAAAAATTCTCATTTGGACATCTCCTATATCAATTTCATCCAGTTCAAAGTAATCTGTCATTTTTATTGTGTGTTGTTCTGCTGTGTAAGATCCAGTGCCATCAAATAGGACAATTTTACTCTAATAATCTACTGGTAAGACACCTTGAGGAGAAGGCATCACAAGAGGGGCATATTTGAGTGCCATAGCTCTAAGTTGGACAGGATTGAGGACAAGAGTTGGGGTAACAAGGGGATTTGGGACAACAAGGGAATTTGGGGTAATAGGGGTAATGGGTATTTGATGGGTAGTGATAGGTTGAGGGGGAAGCGAAGGTATGAACAGAGATGAGGAATGAACTTCAAAAGTGTGGGGAAATGATGGTGTGCTAAAAGAAGTTGAAGCGTTTTCAGAAAGTTTAGGGATTCTATCAATAGTAAGGATGACTGAGGGGAATTCATAAGGTACTAATCAATTGACAAGTTTGCCCTTTCAACTTCAAGTTCTACTGTAAATTTTGGATCTAGAACTATGTCCTCAAGTGCACTCTCAGACTTGGTTCTAAATATAGAAAGGTCAAAATACTCGTCAAAAGGGAGGTATTCTATGAATAACCACTCAATAGGGCAAGAATTGGATCTAAATAAAGGTTTTGGGCTTCCTGAACTTTCTTGTCTTCTGATTATTCTCGGAATAAGGTTGGGATTGTCAAATACAGGGGGAGGATTTGGATCAGGGTTGGCCCTTGTATAGTGATTTCTCCTTGAAGCCAGATTTCGAGCTTTTTCTAATTATTTTCTTTTTTATGAATTTTTTAAATAACTTCTAATAAACCCTTTAAGAGGCTTGAAAATAAAAATTTGAATTTCTCAAAGGTTTATTAAGACTGGGGGTTTGATTCCCCAGTATGGTCGCCACTATGTTATCACTTAGTATTTTCTCAAGGTTAAAGAAAGAAATTTCCAAGGTAACCACAAACATAATCTTTTAGACTCGAGTTCTAGCCAAGTCCAGAGAGGGCTCTCTCTTTATAATTTAAATTTGTTTTGGTGGGGTTTTAGGCTAGTTCTTAGTGCTCATAAGGTTTTGATTTGATTGGTTGGTGGAATTCTAGGAACAGATGGGCAGAGAAAGCCTTCAATCCATTGGGCTATGGAGTCAATCAAAGAGTGGCTTAAATAAATCAGATTAATTGCTAAAGTAGGAGTTCACAGGGTAGGCTAGCAGAGCAAAAAGCAAATTTGCAGGTCCAAATGGATGAGGTAGTCCTAACCAGGGTAAAAGGGCAATGAAGAATCCTTAAATTGGGATCAAAATGAAGAAAATAAGAATGATCAGTAGCAAAGGGAAACTAAGAATCCTTTATTATGGACCAAAGGTGGGGGGAGAACTACGGAAGTAAGGGAGCAATTAAGAATTCCTAGACTAAGATCGTGTAGTAGAAACAATGAGAAAGTAAATAGTCAAGACAGAGAGCATTAAAGCTAATTCTGAAATATCATTCCTTGTTTACCATTCAGATTTAATAGAGAAACATGTGAATATTCATAAACATGAAGAAATAACAGTAATAAACATGAAGAGATAATACTTATTTGATTCCCACTGTGCATAAGAATCCTATGAAATGTCTTTAACTTTATTGCATGATCCAGCAAGCCAATCCAATCGTGATTACAATAGCTCTTTAGCTTGATATGAAATGTCTACAGAAATGTCTTTGAATCCCCCCTAATTATTTCAAATTGTGAAGTATTTATACAAAAAATGTTACAAAATATATCATAACAATATGAGAATTATTCTAGGAAGCCGAAAATATCTTCAAGCATGAAGATAGAGACATATGGAGAACTGTCTTCTTGTTGTCCCTTTTATTGTGACTGTGTTGGCTATTGCAATTTGGATTTGGCTCTTTCAGTTGCTTGTTACTTTTGTGATGGAATCACTTTATGTCTTCTACCTACTGATACTCTTTACCTGCTACACTTTGACTCTGTTTTACCTATTTTGCTTGGCTTCCATATAGATTTACTGTAGTAACTTTATAGTAAATCTATCAATTTCATCCACCATTCACCTTCGGGTAATTTCATCTTGATCATTTTTCTATATATCTCGTAAGCTTCGGTATACTTGGAAAAATTTGGCCTGTTGATGAACAAGTGTTTTACCTCATGCTCTAGGAAAAAAATATTTTCTAGATTATCATATAATACCTTTCCCATGGGCAGAGCTTTTACCCCTGAAGTACTAGCTTGGCTATTAGCCAACTTGTTTAGTCTTTCAACATAATCATCTTGGGTCATAAGCTTGTCATGTATTACCATAGGAGTGGGGAGTCATTTTTCTCTTAAAATACCAAACTTTGTCATAAATTTATCAATATCATCTTGGATGCTTTGGCATTTTTTCTCAAGACTGAGAATAAGGTTCCTTTTGGTAAGAATCTTCTTGATTTCTATGATGGTCCGTGTTCTATCTTCTATGCCCAGTTCATCCAACTGATACCTATTCTATTTTAGGAATTCTGTGGTGGACATAAGGAGATAATTTGTTCTTTTGTCTTCTATTGCAGATGAAATCTAAAGGGTCATATCTCCATATGAAACTTTGTTTCAGTTTCATCCTTTGAAGGATTTCTTCTGCTTCCTTTCCTGCTTCCCTAATGTTTCATATAAAGGGGCCAAGCTAATCTTTTATTCTGAGTTGATATTTCTTCTTGGCCTTCGTAAAATGTACCTCATCTGAATTAATCATTTTCCTGTAGTACTCCAGAGAAAACAATCTCATGGGGAGGTATCTTGGCAGTTTGTAGGGTGCTAGCTCACAACCATATATTCTGATTTTAGTGTGATTTTGATACAAGTACCAATCTCCCACTCTATATTGTTTGGACAACTATAGGACCCTCCTGATATCTACACTAATTCTGGGGGGAGGGCTTCCTAACAACATAGTTGCCACTGGGTGCACAAAGAGATCTATGAAATCTGTATAAGTATATGGAGAGTCATATTGGTGGATTAATGAAGTCCATAAGACTACTGATCTAGGGTTGCCTCTGGCATCAAGCTTTTGGAGTGTGAATTGGAATTTATCAGCTTGATAGTACAGGAAAAGATGATATAAAACTGATGAATATTTGAAAACTCTTTCATTTTCCATCCTCATGAATTGATCATGCATCTTATTTGCAATGAACTTAGCATAGTCAAACATGATGGTAGGGGGTTGTCTAGGAGTTTAAATGGACATGAAGGCTATAATAATCTCATCAACAAATTCACTTGTAGTCTGGCCTAACACACTAGATATCATTTCTATGATGTCTCGGCCAAGATCAGAGAATATGGTTCCCATGTATGGGGAAGGGTCCTTTGGAATGTATTGTTCTTACCTAATGAAGGTATGGAATAACTAAGCAAGTTTGATGGAGGTGAGTATAGGGAATCTGTTAAGTAGGTCTCCAACAGAAATGGGGGTCGGGTTTTGGCTTGGTTGCAATTGCAGAATTTCATTTATGGATTCAACAGTGATGGTAAATAATACAATATGGTTAGGAGTCATCACTGCTCTTTAGCTAGGACTATAGTTCATATGACAATAGTGGACAATCTCAGCGAATTGGTACTTGGGTAAACCTGATTCCCAAAGACGTATTTTGCCTGCATGGTTCAATTACTAGTCTTTGTACCTGCAGTATAGCTTCAATGGGGATTCTTGGATAGAGGTATCTTTGATTTGAAAGTCTTTTTCTGCCAGAGGGAGATGGTCTACGTCCTTGTGGGGAGTAGAAATTGGTAGGACATTCAATGCAACTGGAGCAACCATCCTTGGTTCTTGTGGACTCAAAGACGAGGGCGAAAGGTTTTCAGTCAAATCGGGGGCAAATTGGTTTAATTCAGAATGGTTTAAAGTTGATGGAAAATTGTTTTACTTAATTACTTAATAACTTAAATCAATTAAGCAAAGGTTTGGGAATTAAACTGGGTTTCTCAGTGACTTTGGGTAAAAACCTGGTTACGGTTCTGAATGGATTGATGGGTGACTGTGCATAGTTTGCAGGGAGCATACGTGACTAAAAGGTGGTCTGGAAGTTTAGCGACTTCAGCAGTTTGGAATTTGGACGTGGGTTGACGGTCGCACGTACTTTGGTGCTTGCATGGAAGCATGAGCGGTCTTTTTCATGATAAAACTAAAAACAATGAGTTTTTCTAGTTTTATTTGGAAAGTCAACGGTTTTGGTGGGTACACAAAGAAAGGTACGATTGGATTTAAGCGGGGGACGAGACATTTTGTCGTCTAGCGAGAGGCGGTAAGCAGCTTTATTTCGCACAGCTTTTGGGCTGGAGTGGTTTCGGAGGAAGGTTGCTGGATGCCATTCATCGGGTGCCACGTAGCAGTGAGGTGAATAGTGAAACCACCCATATCGGGCGGGTAAATTTCATCCTTCGGAGGCCACCCAATATGATCATCGACCGTCGAATCAAATGGGACCTGATCGTATGGTGATCGGGGCCAGGATTTGACATGAAGCTTAATGGAGGGGCCCTCGGGGGGTTTTAAGCATGGCGGGATTTGATTAATGTTTAATTATGATGGATTAAGGGCATTGGGGGTGATTTTATTGGCGAAGATCGATTATTAATTAACCGTAGACCGATTAATTAATCTTTTTTATTCGACAGAGGGTTTTAATTCTTAATTAGCGATTAATCGAATTAATTAACCTATTAATAATAATAAAGTTTATGTTTCAAACTTCGGGGTGAGATATTAATATAGGGATTTTATTTATAGTTACATACAAGAAGGGTTATATTTCTTTTTTGGGATTTTAATATATAAAGTTAAAGTTAATATGAATTCAAAGCGGAAAACAACTTAGCGCCAAGTCAAATGTGTATTTATAATCTATTTGCTTTTATAAACACATTATAACCTAGGCTTAGTGTTATTTTTGTGGGTTTTTCCGAAAAGGGGTTTGTTTGGGGGGTGATCACTTTTCTAAGGTTTTTATCCTTAGGGAAAAGGGGTTTATTAGGGAAAATGAATGAATTATGGAGGGGGTGAATGCTTATGAGGGGACTTTTAGTACTTAGGACCTATAAGTTATTGGGTCGAGGGTCCGGTCCCTCCAGAAGTCAGAGAAATACTCTGAGCCACTTTAACTTAAGATTTTAGGTACTTTAAGACTTTCCTTGGAAATTAGTTAAGTCAAAAATGTAATCAATGAGGAAGGTTAATCAATTGACTTTGTGTACTTTGGTAAATGCTCAACTTTCATCCATGCTTTAGAAATTTGATGATGAAGGTAAATGATATGATCTTACCTAATCAATCATCATAATTCTGCAACCATTCAACTACTTACCCATCTACTCATCCTACCATTTTTTTCTTCTCTTTATTAGGGTGCACTTAAGCTGGCAAACCCTTATCAAAACATTTTCTTTTCTTTTACAAAAGTAATCAATCTAAGTCTAACCTTATTATATCCACAGGCTCAGATTAAACGGTTGAGCTCCTTTTATTTTACTCTACCTATCTACTTATTTGCCAAGATTAAACAGTTTGGTCAGATTTTATTCTCTATCTATAAACATGAATTTCAAAACATGGAATAACCAAGATTAAAATGTTTGATTATCCATGGATTGTGGCAAAGGTAACAAGTTGCACACAATCTTTTATTCTACATCAAAACTAAATAGTAGTGGCATTTTGACTTGCACACTTTCATGGTCTTTTCTTTCTTGGGGTTCATTTTTTCACCTGTTTTGACCTTTTTTATTCTTTTTGTCCTTTGATTTTTCTTTTAGGACATACCCCCTTTACATTTTTTTAAATTATTTTTTTATTTTTTAAATATGGAAAACATTTGCAGAAAGCAAAGGTATGTACATATTACAGATTTGAACTCAGCTATTCAAAAATTATGACTCCTATTGGTATAGGAACATAACAGGATGTAAGACCCTAAGGGCCAAGGCACAAAATGCATTTTCACAACCCACCATGGTTAAACATAAACCAAACTGTGTGTGGGGCACCCGGTCCCCTCATTGACCAATTACAAGGATGATGCATCAAGTTGTGACATGACCATTGCAAATAGTTTGGCAAAGGCCGCATAGCATAGGCACATAACAGAGTCAAACGAGTCGACTTGGGTAAGCTAGTGTCATTATAGGCTACTAGGTTCTGGGTACTCTGAGTTACCAAAGATGCCAACTATGGAAAATTTGGTATTTTTGGAGTTGTGGGCATTCAGATTGGTGAAGTTGAAGAATATATGGGCGTTGCCACACACCCCAAAGCTTAGGCACCTAATTGTTTGTAGGTGCGTTGAGTTAGAAAAGCTACCACATATGAAAAAGTTGGTATCTTTCGAGGAGTTCCGTTTAGACGGATGTGTGAAGATGAAGAGCATAGGAGGTTTGGTGTAGGCAACAAAGCTTAGGATGTTGAATGCTCGTTCTTGATTTATGTTAGAAAATGTGGAAGGCGTTTAACATTGTGAAAGGTTGGAGATGCTTAATACCCCTGGGTGTCCTAGCTTACAGTGTTTGAGTGTTCGTTGTGAGATGAGTAGACCCGTAACGTTGAGGATAGGGCAAAAATCTTACACGTCAAAAAAAACTTCATTAAACTTTTAAAATGTTTAGAATTATAATTTAAAATAAATAAATTATATTTCCATGCTCATAACTCTGGTGCAAAGAAATCATTAATAATTTAAGTCCTCTCAAAGTTAATAATTTAAGACATCATTAATTATATTGCCATGCTATAATTTAACTATGCCTCTCAAAGTTTCTATTTCATGATTGCTCATGGCTCTTGTACAATGTCATCATTAATATTTAAAGTCCTCTCCGTGCCTCTTTTAATTAGATTGAATAAGATCCATCGCTGAAATTAGAGACCAATGGTTCCTTTTACAGTACAAAACAAAACAGTCTTATAGGAAATTATTCCTATAACTAATATGCATTGAAGTTTTTTTTCTATTTATTTAATTTTAAAATAAGTTATCAAATAAATAAATTATTTTTTTTTGGTATAATAAAATAGTATATGTGATTTATATTATAAATGAAATGCTGCTCACGATATCAATTTTTTTTTTTAAAATATTTAAAAAACTTTGTTTTATTTTTTTTAATGGCTTGTTTTTAATTTTATGTTTTTTTTTTTTTTTTGAACTTTGTTATGTTTTTTGTTTTTCTTTCTAGTTAAGAATTACCCTTTTTTTTTTTTGTAAGCTAGGATGGTACTCATTCTATTACTTTGATCAACAGAACATTACAGCATATCCAAAAAAACAGTTGAAGCCCACCCTCTAGGGGAAACCGGGACATAGCACCATCTATAGTTTTTAATAGCAGCCCAAAAATAATAGGTCCACAGCCTGGCAGACTTAGCTAAGTAAACTATGCAGTCTTGAAACTTACTGAAACTATTACTAAAACCACTGGTCTGCACAACATGATTGTTCCTATCTTGCACATGAACAAAACCAAAACAAAAAATCCGCTTGCAGTTTCTAACCATCTTTTAACTCGGTCGATGCCGCCATCAGTATGCTTGTTTGCTGCTCCCTCTGGTCCAGAATGGTCTCGATTCAGCATTTGCTGGATAGCATCCAGCTGCTCCTCCTGCTTTGTCATAGCTATACGCAGGTAGCTCACTTCTCTGCGAATAGTTTGATCACCTAGGGCCAACTCCACCATCTCTTTGGCCACGTGCTCCATGGCCTTGGCAAGAAGCCCCTTCATCACCCAATAAATATGCAGCGACTGTTTGATTAAGGAAATCCGTCCTCTGGTATGACCCGGGTCGTGAAGGAGAAATTCCAATTCCTCCATTTCATCATCAGACTGATTCTGCAACGCTTCCTCTTCAAGGTAATCCATGATTCTACGCACAACCGGGTGGGAGTGACGGAGAAAGGCCTACTCAGCCCTACGAACACGGAGGTTGACAGTTTCCCTGGGTTTTCTGCCTTTGCCCGAGCACCTGGAAGTTTCCCCCTCCTCCTTCACGGGCTCCCTCTGCCCTTTGCCCCGCTTACCCGGCAGGTCCCTTTCACTGTCAGGAGAAATGCTGTGCTTCCGCAGACCAAAACGTCAGGTCCCAGCCTCCCGATAATCGGGAAGATCAGTCCTCGCCTGCTGTTTAGTTTCCTCAGCTAAGTTCTTTTGAAGGTTCCGGCGATTGCTCGTAGCTCTTTTACCCAAATCTTCATCTGGGACGTCCTCCATCTCGTCAGGCGTAGAACGGCACTTCCTCATTCCATAGCGTCGAACCTTCGAATCCCGGCAATTCAACTGATCCGCCTTCGTCTGTTCTTGACCTTCTGCAGCCGCGTTCTTATGATAGCGCCTACCATCGCGCACGGCCTCCGGGATCTTGTTATCATCCGAGTTATCCTCTACCTCCCACACAGTGAAAGGCGGTTCCTCCTGCATAAAAACTTTGCCTTTTTGGCTCCTATTCTCTTCCCTTGCCCTCTGATGCTCCTCAACCTGCTTCAATTTCCGTCTGGTCTCCATGCTGTCCACGGGTCTGTCGCAACGCTTTCTCTGATTGCCTGAGATTGTAACAGCTCTCTGATTCCGCTCAGTGGAAACCTCCGCTCTTTCCCAAATTAGGAGCTCACAGAATGCCGTAACAATCGGCCAGCCGTGGTTATAAAGCAAATGTCTTTCTTCGGGGATCCAATTTGGGCTGGTTTTCGTAAGCCGCCGATAGATCTCCGGCGATCCCCTGCTCCCAACCATCATTTCAGTATTAATCTCCTCAGCAGTGCGGTCAGACGAACCACAACCACCACCTCTCATAGTTCGGGCATTAATTAACTTACCATGGGTGTACTTTTGCCTAACCGCTCCACCCGCCGCCGCTGTACTGCCATCGAAATTCTGATCCGTCATCCTGTAGCCCGCAATGATGATATTATCAGATCCCAAATGCCCCATGTTCTTGAGTCGGGAACTCCACTGTCCCCTTTTAGTCCAGCTCAACGCTCTGTGCATTGGCATTTGTGGCTTGATCATGATCAGCCTTGATAAGGTCCGCCAGCTCCTTCCACTCCCCGTTTCCCTCTACGGCTCGCCACTGGCTATCGATTGTGCTGCCACGTCCTCTGCATCCCCAATTGGCCAGCCAATCTGCTGCCTGATTCCCTTTTCTGCGGATATGACTGATAATTCTGTAGTCGATGCGTTTGAGGAGCGCTGCAATTTCTTTAACAATCCCCACAGTCCGCCAACTTTTAGTAACCTTCTCCCATCCTTGCCCATTGTTAAGCCTCCGCAGCATGTCCACTGCAAGTTGTGAGTCCCCTGTAATTTCCAACTTAGAGTAGCCATTCCTGATGGCTATCTGTAGTCCTTGATGCAAGGCCCAAAACTCGGCCTCATTATTGGTCATCTGGCCTCCCCAGTTAGCGAAAATCCATCTGACTCGGCTATTGCTGTCTCTAAAAATCCCCCCGAAACCAGCGTCGCCCGGGTTCCCCTTCGAGGCCCCGTCAAAATTGAGTTTAACAAAGTGGTCACTTGGATAGCTAAACTTTTCTAGGCTTTGAGTTCACATATCATGGCTGGCCGAACATTTAAAATGAACCATCTCAGGTTTTAGGTTTATCTTATTCAGAATTTCTTGTTCATCCAGATTTGCCTTCCAGTCATCACTCGCCCATTTACCGACTAGGATAGTCTCCCGCATACTTTCGACCACCCGATCCCAAATTACCTCTGGTTTTTTGGCAGAATTTTGAAATATCCTCCTATTTCGCTCCTTCCAGATCATCCAGAGGATAAAGGGGGAGATAAGATTCCAAGCCCTCTGGATCACCCTGCAGCAAAAGGTTTCTTTACACCAGTTGAAAATCAAATCATTAAATTCCCTGTTGTTAGTTCCTGGTTTGTTGAACAGTCGTTTAGCAAGCATCCAGAGTTTCTCTATATACGGGCATCTGACTAACAGGTGATCTCTAGTCTCAGTATCATTGTTGCACAGGTAACAACGTGAAGGGCCATTAAATCCTTTTTTCTGGATACGGTCCCAGGTTAAGATTTTATTTTTAGTTGCCAACCAAATAAAAATTGTCACCTTCGACCACCAGTTGCCCTCCCATATTGTTTTCCATTCCACATTTCTGTCTCCTCTGTTCTGAGAATCCATTAGATAATAAGCCTCTTTGGTTGTAAAAGTCCCCTTCATAGAGTTCCCCCATCGGAGGATGTCTTTCCCCTGGCAAACTCTAATTTTTCTTGATCCCATTTCTTTCCGGTAACAATCTTGGAGGTCTGGGTTAAGCTCCCAATCCCATGCTGTCGGGTCTTCCCAGACTCTCCACCCCTCCGATATGTCATTTACTTTCCAATAGTCCTTTACATTGGTTCTATTTCCTTCAACTCTGCCACGGATCTGGAGGAGGTTCTGAATGTTGTTCAAACTTTCACGTTGTTGCCACCTGTCATCCCAGAAGTTGGCCTCTGAGCCACCCTGGATTTCCCAAAAGGTATGTTTGCCAATCAGATCGCGGTTTTGAGAGGCTAATTCCCAAATAGCGGAGCCTTTGGGGATTTCCTGTTGCCTGAGGATATCGACCTGAGAGGCTGGCATTTTGTATTTTGTCGTCCATATAGTTTTCCAGATATCGTTTCCACCACTGAGCCATCTCCACCACAGCTTGGCCCCCAGGACCCTGTTAAGAGTTTCAGGGTCCCTCAAGCCTAATCCACCTTTCTCTTTTCTTTCAGTTAGGTGACTCCACGAGACCAGGGCCCATTTTTTCTTCTGATCGGATCCGCTCCATATGAATTTCCTGATGATTTCTTTGATTTTAGCACAAACCCCAATAGGGGCGGCCATAATCGATAGAGGGTAGATAGGGATAGCTTGAAGGACCGACTTAGCAAGAACGACTCTGCCAGCAATGTTGAGAACTCTGAAGGCCCAATTTGCAACCTTGTTGCCTAATTTGTCCAGCACTCCTTGCCAGTTTTTCACCCTCTTAGAAGTGAAGTCCAAAACATTACCCAAATATTTAGTAGGTAATTCCCCCCTTTTGAATCCTAGAATTCTGATTAAGTGGGATTTGACCTGGTCTATTGTGTTGAAGATAAAGATGCAGGATTTGTCCTTATTGATTTCTAACCCAGAAGCCTCTGCAAACAAATCCAAAATTCTTCTGAGATGTCGGACTTCTTTTACCGTTGGTTCTCCAAACAGCATTATGTCATCAACAAATTGTTGATGGGTTAGGGATAAGTTATTTCCCCAAATTTGCAACCCTTTAATTATGTTTGCTGCTCGTTCTTGTTTGATGAAGCGACCAAGGCCCTCAGCGGCAAGAATAAATAAAAATGGGGACAAGGGGTCTCCCTGTCTAATACCTCTAGAGGCATTGAAAGTTTTTGAGGGGCTTCCATTAACCAGAATAGAAAAGTGAGGGGAGGAGATCAGGTTATGGATCCAAGCAATCCATCTTTGGTGAAAACCAAATCTCTCCAGGACAATTTCCAAATATTTCCAATTTAACCTATCATAAGCTTTGGATAAGTCTAATTTAATCATCATTCCTTTTTGCTTTTTAACTTTTAAGGAGTGGATAACCTCCTGAGTTACAACAAGGCCGTCAAGAATCTGCCTGCCTTCCACAAAACCAGTTTGTTCAGCCGAGATTAAATTGTCCAAGAGAGGTTTTAATCTTTTGGCAATCAGGGATGTAATCATTTTGTAAATAACATTACACAAAGCTATAGGTCTGAAGCCATTAGCCTCTTCTAGGTTATCTCCCTTAGGGATGAGTGCGTAAAAGGTAGAATTGAGAGCAGGCCATACCTTTTGGTTTATCCTTGATTCTTCCACTAAGTCCAGTATCTCTCTTCCCAGGAAGTGCCAGCCCGCTTGGTAAAAGTCCACTGTGAAACCGTCTGGCCTAGGAGCTGTCCCCTTTTTCATAGCCTTCACAACTTCCTCCAACTCCTCTAAGGTCACTGCCCTCATAAGAGCTTTGTTTTTGTCCTCAGTGACCAAGCTGGGGATAGCTAAGTAGATCTCCTGAATGGCTCTCGTTCTATCAACTTGAGGTTCTGCTAGAATCTCCTTGTGGTGATCCATCAGGACTTGTTCAATTTCGTTCTGCTCAACTACTCTTTCCCCATTCTTGTTTTTTATCGATAAAATCATGTTTCCATGCCTGTGCTTTATCATAGCCTGGTGGAAGAATTTAGTGTTTCTTTCCCCCTCTCTTAGCCACTTTATCCTAGATTTTTGACGCCACAAGATCTCCTCTTGCTTTCGTCGTTCTTCTAATATGCCAAGGATTACCCCCTCTTTATTGATGCTTTCCTCTGTTCTACCTTCTAATATTATCTTCTGCTAAATATCCGTCATTTCCTTTTCTAGTTTTTGTTTATCTTCCAAGATGTTGCCAAATTCCTCCTTGTTCCATCTTTTTATTTTGCCTTTCAGTTCTTTCAACTTCAGTTGGAACGTGTGCATCCTACATCTGCCCTGGCTGGTGCATTTTCCCCACTAGTCCTCAACTTTCTTGATGAAATCAGGGTCCCTTAACCAAAAAGCTTCAAATCTGAAAGGCCTTTTCCCCTGAATCCTCTTAATATCAATTTCTAATCGGATCGGCCAGTGGTCCGATCCCAAGGATGGAATGATCTTGGCCTCCACAAAAACATCCATATTCATGATGGCTTCCGTCACTAGGAATCTATCCAGTCTAGATGCAATTTGGTTTTTACCTCCCCTTCTGTTGTTCCATGTGTAGATCCCATTGATACTCTGGATATCCACAAGCCTGAGTTCCTCAATCATTTCATTGAAGCTATCCATGAAGTGATCCCTCCTCCTAAGCCCTCCTTTTTTCTCGTCCAAGGATCTGATCAAATTGAAGTCCCCACCAATGATCCAAGCAGCTTCAAGGTAGAGTCTGCGGATGGATTTGAAGCTGTTTATGAACTGCTCCTTTCTCCCCGGGGAGGGGGGGCCGTAGACCCCTGTAATAACCACCTGTTGAATAGTTCCTACAATCCTACCCAGTCCAGTAAGGGTTCCATTCATGCTGGACCAGTTGTCTATGATAATTTCATTGGGGTTCCACAGGATTGCAATACCTCCTGCAGACCCTATTGCATCTTGCCCAATCACTTGATATGGGAGATTACTTTTTTCTATTATTTCTACGAGCTGTTGAACCAAAATTTTTGTTTCCTGTAGGATCATAATACTAGGCTTCTCCTTTTTCAACTTGTCCTTTATATGCCTCTGCTTACCTCTACTATTCAAGCCCCTAATATTCCAACTGATAACTATCATTTAAAACTTTTTGTAAGAGGGGAAAAATACCTCAGACAGAGGTATCACTTTACCTGAGTTTATCAATATCTCTCCCACTGTCTGGATAGTCTCACTCATTGGTTTCCGGCCTCTTTTTCTGTTGTTCTTGCTAGAGCTGCCCATTCCTTTATCTTCACTGTCCTGCTCGCTTTCTGTCATAACTGGTTTGTCTGGGGGTTCTCCGTTTTTCTCTTTGTATTTCTGAAAGGCTTCTTTATATAATTGTTTTTGTTTTTCAGGTATGAATCTGCTGTCCAGATATTTCCATTCCTGGAGTAACTTTCTCATGATTTTCTCCTCTTCAGCTTCATTTTCTGTCGGGTTTTCCACTTCCATCCTAGATGCCAGTTCTGTTTCTGTTTCCTTTTCCTCCGGTTGTTCTCTGCTTGTTTTCTTTAAATCTGTTCCTTTTCCTTTTTCCTCTCCAGTTATGTCCATGGG